>JAKSZP010013917.1:0-31789 GCA_022478985.1 Massospora cicadina | reverse complement strand
TCATGGCTGAGGTGCCAACCAAGGAGTTGGGCGCCAAATTCCCTCTATAAATTCTCTGATAATAAAAATTAAGAAAAAAAATTCTGATAGAGACTTGAAAGATCAATATTTTTTGAAGTTCTATTCATCTTAATAAATTATTGTTGTCATATACAATAATTGGGGACATTTTTGTCATATAAAGAGTAAGTATTAAGGATCATTAGAAGAGAAGCTGAACTTAGATGGGAATCTCTGCAGACTCAGCATGATGAAAAGAAAGGCCTTAAACTTCTGGATCTGAGATTGGATCAAGTTAGGCGGATTGTCAAGATTCTAATATGACTGGACGATAAGCCCTGTGGAGCTTCGGCAGAATGGTGAGAATCTGCTGACTAGGATGTTTATTTATGATTACTTAAGCGCCTTAAGATGAGGCAATATTGGGATATAACGTATTATTACTCACCTACAAATAATGTGATAAAGTGGTGTTGACATTTGTAAATATAATTTAGATTGCCTTAAACTAGCAATAGTTCTTTGAAGAATACCATCCAGAAACCAATGATAATCGGAGGAATAGAATAGTCTTAGCTAAGAAAAACTATCATCTGAAGTCACTGATAAATAGGGAGATGAGGCAATTGAGAGATTAGATTGTTAATAGTTTAGTGAGAGTGGAACAGTGAGGAACCGCTGTATTTTTTATTAAATAAAACTGTTATTGGGGCAATTGCTCCATATTCTATTACATTTTCAAGTGTGTTCAAAGGACTAACAATCCTCACACGTCTATCTGTGGTTCAGTGGGTTTGATCTGTGCGACCCTTATGGTGTATCCTAATGGTATCGCCCAAAATTATAACAGTGGTGCTCACTACAGGGGGCCATTGCTCAACCACAAAAAAAATAAAAAAAACTCCAGTCATCAGCCCTGTCTCATCAGGCCTGCTTTTCCAGGAATCTTCAGAAAGCATTGCACCAGTCAAATACAAGAAACTTAAACTCACTTTAGATACAGTGCTCAAAAACCAGGATGAACTTCTTCAAGAGCGGAACGCTGTTATGCACCATCTTGACATCACGTTTAGTCAAATGCAACTTCTGGGACAACAAATAAGAAGCTTACTAATTGTTTAGACAAAATACCAAACAACTGCATTTTGTGGAGCAAAAATTGACTGGTACCTCCCAGCCCTCTCATTGGGAAGAAGAAGTGCAACAGGAAGCTTCTCGTGGAGAATGATATGTCAAGGAATATGACGCTGGCAAAAGTTACTACACCCTGGAAGGCAGCTCAGGATATGGTTATGAATTGGAAAGACACTTCCCTCAAGTGATGGCAGTGCTGCCCATCACAGAGGGCCACACTACCTCCGATGCAGCAGACAACCCAACCTCCACTGGACCAGTTCTTCATTGAGAGACTGCCTATGGTTCTTGATCCATTCCTCTGTTCTCCCCAAAAAGTTATGTCTAAGAGTGGGGTGAGAAGGTCAATATTGAGAAACTGCCTCCATTTGATTGCAATGGGAATATCTATGGCTTCTTTAAACATTTTGATTTTGCAGCGGAAGGAGTTTCAGATTGGTGTAAAGCTAAACTGTTAATATCTTCCTTGAATGTTGGGAGTGCAGACCAAGTCATCTGCTACCTTCTAAACAACACTATTACCTACCAAGAAGCGAAGTACACTGTGCTGATACTGTTTGGGGGTACCTCAAAAATGTCACAGTGAAAGGCGGAGTTCTTAACTATTGTGTTCCGCCATAACAAGACCCTCACAGAGTTTGCTGACCGACTCATGGTGGAAGCTCATGTGCAGATTGGGGCAGTCTATTTAGCGAAAGTTGACATGTGCATTGCAATGACCTTCGCAATAAAACCATATCATGAGCTTCACAATGTCACTTCTCTGATTTTGGATGATAACATTCCCCTTCTAAATTGTGCAGTTCTTACGCCATATATCTACTAACTTCCCTCCATCCAATATAAAGCAGAAACATGCCAATGGTGCTGGACCATCTTATTTGGGGAAATATGCTCGTCCTTCCCACATTCCACCTTGCAACCCCCAGCCTTACTATAATTCCGTGCCTCATCCTCGTCCAATTTACTCCCAACAGTTTGACTTCAGCCCCATCCCTGTTTACAAAAATTGTCAGCAACTTGCCTACTGACCCAGAACTAGTTACATAGGTTGTCACCAATCATCCTAATGAACTTGCCCTGGTTATTCCAAACATCCACAAAATTATTAGCATACTCCTCTTATGAAAACCAAGTATGTGGCTCTTATGGAATTAATTGCTATGAGTGTGGTCACCCTGGCTACCTGGCACAAAGTTGCCCTAATTGTCATGTTCGCCACATGCAACAGGATCAATACTACCAGGAAAAGATGGAGCGGATAGAGACAGGACTCTATACCTCCGCCATCTCAACCCCAAATGTCCCACACACATGAATTCGTTGTAGTATATCCAGAAGAAATCCCTCAATATGATGGGATTTTATACCAGCAACCAGTTGGAGGAGTGAATGTACTGACATGAGCGCAAGCCAAGGCCACAGCGGATGAAGTACCTCAGGAGCAACTGAATCTATATATCCTGCCAAATTTTCAATCAAGCTACCTCAGACAAGCCTGATCCAGCTACAGATGCGCTAACCCTGAAAGGAGTAAACATCTATCTTCCGATAGACACCATTGTTAAAAAATTCCCCAAAGTTGGTGAGGGAATTATGAGCTTCCTTGGAAAAAAAATCCTTTAAATTTATATTTATTAAACAGCCAATATTCTTCTTATTTTGAGTGTACACACTGTAATAATTTTGTAGAAAAAAAGAGTTTGCACTATAATAGATACAGGTGCTCAAGTCAACATAGTTTCTACTAAGTTGTTAGTAAAATTGACTTAAAGCCTGATGTGGACCATCAAATGGTGTATGGGACCTCTGGAGCGGGAAGCAGGTCTCTGAGGGATCGTACAGCGCGTTACCTTTGCAGTTTGGGTCCATTATCATCTTAGCTCCAGCGATAGTGCTACCCAACAGTAAGTATGACTTGCTAATTGAAACTGCTTTCCTGTAACATTTCAGGGATGTCATTGATATGACATAGAAGACCTTCAAAATTTTGGGGCAGTAAATCCCAATATACTTTACCTTTAGCAGAATGCCAAAGGATCCAGTGCACATGGGCCATATCAATCTTGCATATAGTGATGAAGTGATGCCAGTTTGCTATCATTGACTAAAAAGAAAGTCCTGGGCCCTTCTTCAACAGATATACGAATATCAAGGGCTACCTCTCCATGCTGCTAGGCCTATATCTATTCCTTCTGGACACCAAGCCATAGTGAACACTGAGTTAGAGGAGAAAGGCCAGCTGGCCTTTATGGGGAGGTCATTGGGCCCTATCAGCAAATGTGTCTTGAGCCTCATGTGACTCCAGGGATGATACTTCTAGGCCATGGAGATATTAAGGTTTTATTAGTGAATCTCTATAATGAACCAACGCAAATCTGCCAACACCAAATAGTGGCGTATTTACACTTGATCCCTAATTGAGGAGGTCCTTCAGGTTCAAAGTTTGGCTCATTGAATGAATTTTGTCTAACTGTTGAGTTGCAGCCTGGAATAATGACAGTGGTACTGTAAGTACATTTAATAGGGTTATCAGCAAGAACAAAAAGACCAAGCAATAGCTTTATTTTTAAGTATAAGGAGATCTTCGCCATCAAAAAACACAATTTAGGGTGTGCTCAGGGGTGATCCATTGATTGTACACTGTGGATTATCCTCTTATCAGGTCTTGGCCAATCTGCCAATCAAGGGCAGCTGAAGATGTGGTCAGCGAGGAAATTGGTAAGTTGCTGGAGCAAGGGATGCTCAAACTATCCAAGGGTCCGTGAGCTTCGCCCATTCTGATTGTAAAAAGAAGAACGGTACTATTTGGTAGTGATAAACTACCAGAAGCTCAAAAGCATTGCCAATAAGGACTTATATCCTTTGCCTTGGATCAATTGATGCTTTGGATTGGTTAGGAGGAGCTCACTACTTCCTGGCAATGGAAATGATATCTGAGCATTGGCAAATCAAGTTGCCCATGGCGGAGAAGGAGAAATGCGCCATAATTACATCCAAAGGCCTTTTCCAACTGACCGTATGCCACAAGGGCTGTGTAATGTCCTGGCTACATTTCAACGCGCCATGGACACTATCCTCGGTAACCTATAGCTGTTGTGTGTCCTTGTATACCTTGATGATATCAACGTTTTCTCTCAAACCTTTTCTGAGAACCATAATCATCTAGAAACAATATTCCGCCAGCTCGCTGAGGCGAACATCAAAATTAAGCCTCAGAAATGTAACTTATTAAGGACCAGTTGGAATACCTGAGGGTTTGTGGTAGACTGTAATGGTTAAAACCACAGATAGCTAAAGTAGAGCCCATCCAAAAAATGACTACATCAAATAGTTGCGTGACATACAGATATTTTTGAAAAATGGTCAGCTTCTACCGGCGCTTCATCCCTAACTTCAGCTGAAATGGGGGCCTCTATCTAAGTTGTTAAAAAAGAATGTCATGTTTTAATGGATTAAACGCTGTTAATATGCCTTTGACACACTTTGGACGGCGATGATCAGTGCGCCAGTGCTACACTATAAACTTTGATAAGGAGTTTATTGTTCATATGGATGCATCTCTTTCTGCTGTTGGAGCGGTCCTTTTTCAGAAAGACAATGAGGGGGAGGAGCATCCCATTGCATACTGCAGTCAAAGCCTGAACTGCAATTAGCATAATTATTCTGTGACTGAGTGGGAGTGCTTAGCGGTAATTTACGCTTATAAGTAATCCAGGGTCTACTTGCACGGGGTGAGTTTTTAGTTGTAACAGATCACGCATTTTTACCTTGGTTGCAGAACCTCAAGGAGCCTGAAGAACGTCTAAACGATGGGCTCTTAAGTTGAAGGCTTACGACTTTGAGATTCTAACCGCCAAGAAGCAAAGCATCAGAACGCCAACTGCTTATCTAGATTTCCAACCTTTGCTGTGACAGCGGAACCCAGCAATGTGGTACGATAAGATGCTCAGTGGGAAATTTGATGACAAACTGGCCCAAGTAATAAAATTATTAAATGAGATGTGAGCAAATACCTTCCAACAGAATGGGTAACTGTACAAGCGGATTAGTGATTCTACGGTGATGTTTTTATGACCCTCAGCATGGCCTGGGATTATGATGAGCTCCCACAAGGCAGTAGGACATGGTGGTGTGTGCAAGACAATGGAACTGTTGCATCCTTGGTACTATTATGAAAGCATGAACTTTAATGGGCTTAAAACTATTTCCTGTTGCCACCAGTGCCAAGTGGAAAAGCCGTTCTGCCAGAAGACCTTGTATTGGTTAGTGAAACCACATTTTTCTTAGCATATGGTTTCCATGGATGTTGCTGGTACCTTGCCAACAGGAGCTATCCATCCAAGTACATTATGATGGCTATTGACCACTTGACCAGATGGGTTGAAGCATGGGTTATATGGGATTTGGGGGCGGTCACAGTGGCCAAGTTTGTATTGGAATGGTTTTTACAACAACATGGCTGCCCTCAGTTCATTCTTACTGATAACGGAACCAACTTTACCTGACACATCCTTCCAAAGTTGAATGAGCTATGGGCATCCGTGGTATTCTGACTCTATACCACATGAGTCTAACGGAATAATCAAATGGGTCAATAGGACATTGGTGAACATCCTCCAGAAGCTGGTAACCAATAGATCTTCTGATTGGAGTTCCTGACTGTCTACCACCATCTTTGCTTACAATATCTGCTTTCATTCCACAATGGGGAGAAGCCTCTTCCAACTATTATATGGATGACGCCCCGCTCTTCTTGCCTTGCTCTATTTATGCATAGAATATACCATCAGAATTGATTCCCATGAGTACTTGACAAATTTAGCTGACACGTTTATTAAGTAACAAATGGAAACGCACTCATTCAGCTTGGACAATGATTAAGAATCAGGTCATCAATAAGGTACAGAATAGAGGGTTAGCTCAGTTCCAAGAAGGTGAGATGGTTTTGTTACATGACCAGCATTGGTTTGGGCGAAAACACAAGCTTGCTAGCATCTGGTTTGGTCCATTTGAAATGATCAAGAAAATGAGCATCAACGCCTATACCATCAAAGACCCAGTGATTAGTTGAATCATCAATTGCATGCACACAAAGTTTCTCCAAGCGTATAAACAATAGGAGAATTATTGTCCAGTCAAATGGGGGTGATGTCAAGATTCTGATATGACTGGTCAATAAGCTCTGAAGAGCTATGATGGAATGGCGAGAATCTACCGACTAAGATGTCTATCTATGAGTATTCAGGAGCCTTAAATGAGGCGATTTGGGACATAATAAATTATTATTAAATTTCCTACAAATAAGGAAATACAGGTGATGTCAACATTTGACAAATATAGTTTAGATCGCCTCAAACTAAAGCAATAGAAAACTAAAGAATACCATCCAGAAACCAATGAGATTCAGCAGAATATAATAGTTAAGTTAAGAGAATGATATCATATGAAATCATTGTTATATAAGTGAGATGTGGGTGATTGAGATATTAGGTTGTTAATAGTTTAGTGAGAGCGCATCATCAAGGAACTGCTGTATTTTTTAAATAAATAAAAGTGTCGTCAGGGCAATTTCTCCATATTTTATTACATTTTTAATTGTGTTTGGAAGGCCGATGATCATCACATTGTCCATCTGTGGTTCATTGTGTTTGAACTGTGCAACCCTTATGGTGTATCCTAATGATATCTCTAAAATTATAACATGGTAAAAGAAGAAGTCCCTATAATCGACACCAATAGTATTTCATATAGAAGTACAGGTCTAGAGTTAAACCATTTCATTCATCTATACAATTATGGATAATAATCATCATACTATTATCAATCAAATATCAACTACTATCAAACAACGTAAATTGTGCACATACAAATCTGTTCAGCTAACAATTGGGAGCTATCAAATGGTGTAAAGCCTAGGATTGTAACATTTGGTACTCATGAGAAGACGTTCCAACTCCCCAATTTTTAACATTTGGTGCTCACTACAGGGGGTAGTTGAGTAGGATAAACCAGTATAAGATGTCATACAAGAACAAACTAAGGTAACTCTAGATGGATTTAGCAACTGTCAACAAGAACGCCTTGGATTCTACTGATTACAGAGGATTTTCTGCCTTGGAGAAGAGAGTCACCAAGATTGAAGAAGTTATCAAAGATGTTTTCAATTTTGGCAATGGGTTACTAGGGAAAGTAACGTCATTAAAAAAAGTAGTTCTAGTCCAAGTTTAATTATTGAAAACTGTATGTGAATAATTTTGCATTCAATTGCGTTCACTTAGCTCAGATATATAGCATCTAGTGAAGCAAGTCAAATAGTTGAAGACTCATAGATGTAGATGTAAACCCTATGTGGTGACCAACACCAAGGGAAGGACCCCAAGAACTCCAGTTGGGAAGTAAACTATTCCCAGAAATATAACAACCACATTTGCAGCCATTTTTGAAGATGACCCCCAAAATCACTCCTCAAGTCAGTCAATTAGCTGAATCAAGAGTGGTGGCTAAAGAAACTATGGAGGAATTTAGCTATGCCAAAATTATCCACATTACATTGGGATAACGCCCCTGCGTTCTTTCAATTGTTTGACATGACAATGTTTGAATATGGCGACTGCCAAAAAGCTTTGACAGTGATGAACTGTTTGTACACCTACTGTCAAAACTTGTGTTACCTCATCTAGAGGGGGACAGCCGGTCTTACTTGGAGGCCAAGGCTGCTATACTGAAAGAAATTGGAAATCCCACGTGTATGTCAGAGCACAAACAGAAATTTATAAGAATCTAATTCCAGAAGGATGAGTCCTTAGCAAAATTCACCGACTAATCTTACTAAGAATCACATATTTTTATTGGAGCAAAAGTACTGAATAATTTTGATGCACAGATCATGTTTCAAGCGGCCTTATGCCTATCACAATTTACATCAAATGATGTCTTCCATGTCTGCAACTGAATTACACCTTGCAAATGATGGATCATTTAAAATACTAGAAGTCACATTTGAGGCCCCTAATCGAAGCTTCAAACCAAGTCCAGCTCAAAATTTGAATCCTAAAAAGGTGACTGAGAGCGCCAAGGAGTCTAATAATTGAACTGTGCCAGGAAATAAGCCTGAGGAGTTCAAGCGTGCAGACAAATAAGACAATTTGATGTCATCAGTGCGAAGGGAGGGGACACTTTGCTGCTAAATGCTATAGAAAGAAGCCAAAGAAGCAGATCAATGTGGTTCAGTAAAAGAAGCCAAACCCTTGCATGAATTGGGAAAAGGGCCCACAGCCTAGACGGGGACTGCCTAGAGCTGCAGTTAAAACCGTTCCCCCAATATTTTAGATGAATAAATTGACTTTAGTGATCTATTCGTTGATGATAAAAGCACAGGACCAACTTTATCAAGTGGTTCATTTAGATGACAATGTAGTAACCAGATCTGGAGCAAATAGGATCGACCCTGAAATGATTAAGGAGATCACTCACCCATATGCATGACAACTAGTGGACAAGATTTGATCTGCAGAGAATCTGAAAGATCTGGTTGAGGTCAGATTAGATGAGGAAAATTTGTTTATCCCCCTTAACGCAATAAAGAAATCATTTCCTGGTCTTTCAGCGCATATTATTCACACCCCAACTTGGCGAATAATGCTACTATACAATCAGTAAACACAACTATACAATACTCCAATTATACATATATTGGTATACTGGTTAATTGAGTATGGGTGCAGGCGATAATTGACAGTGGGGCGCCTATCAATATTGTCGCAACAAAACTGGTGAAGATGAATATTCGCCTGATTTGGAGCATAAGAAAGAATATGGGACCACTGGGCCAAATACAACCATCTCCTGTGAAGCGTATAGTGCAATACCACTCCTATTTGGATCTTTAGTGGTATCAGCTCCAGCAATAGTTTTGGCCAACCAAAAGCATTATATTATGATTGGGACCAAATTTTAAGAAAGTACAGAGTTAAATGGAAATTCAAGGATAATATAATGACCATATTGGGTCAGACGTTAACTCTAGTTTATCAGAGAGATGGGGAATTTCATTGACCATGAGAACCAATTTTATCAAATTTAATCTACAATGACGACATTGTTTGATTTTCTACCAAAATGGTTGGGAAAAATGAAGAGAAATGCTGAAGAAAATTCTGGAAGTTTGGGGAATTTTGATTTAAATCTGAATTTGAGGACCATACTGCTGGGATCGCAGAACAAAGTCAATATGGGATTGACGTTGAAGATACTCAAGCTGTTGTATGGAGAGGTCAGTAGCCTCCTGAAAGAAGTCCAGAGTAGATCAATGAGTGGCTCCTGGAATAGTTATGCTGAGCCATGAAGAAATTCGAGTTATCTTGGATGATTTGATTGAAAACCCAATGAAGATCAAGAAGAATCAGATCCTCGCATTTGTTCATCTAATCTCAACACCGTAATTGAAAAAAATCTATGATTTTGGAACCCTCAGTGAGATGGGATTACTGGCAGGGGTGGCTGAGAGCATTAATATATTGGTCAATTAAGTGCAACTAACTGATCTGTCAGATAGCAGCAGGAGGAAGTGCTCAAATTATTCAAAAAGTATCAGGAAGTCCTTGCTCAGGACAATCATGATTTGGGATGTATAAGGGAGTGTTATCCAAAAAGTTGACACCGGGGAAAATTTGCTGATAGGTATAGGACTGATCTTAGGCCAAAGGCCACTGAGGCGGTAGTGGAAGAAGATATCAACAAACTAGTGAAGCACGGGCTTCTAGTTTTGTTGTTGATACCCTGGGTGAGCCCTATCCTGATGTGAAGAAGAAAGATGGCTCTAACAGATATTGATCCATTATTAGAGGCTGAATAAAATAACTAAGAAAGATTTTTGTCCACTACCATGAACCAACAATGAATTAAATCAATTGGTAGAAGCGAAGTATCTCTCTGTGATGGATCTGATATAAGGATATTGCAAATAGATTTTCCAAGTAAAGTTCAGGAGAAATGCGTAATCATTACCGCGCAGGGGCTATACCAACTGACTAGGATGCCTCAGGGTTTAGTAATGCGCCTGTGACATTCCAGAGGGCCATGTACTCCATATCAAATGACTTGAAGTTTCCATGCGTCCTGGTACTTGGACGATATAAATGTGTTCAGTATGACATTTCTGACCATTTGCACCTCTTGAAAGAAAAGCTTCACAAGTCTGTCCGTGGCTAACCTGAAGATTAAGCTGAGGAAGTGCCACTTCTTCAAGAAAGAGTTGGAATATCTGGGATTTATTATCAATTCTAGTGGACTGCAGCTGCAAGCCCAGAAGATGAGGCCATAGAGTGGATGGTCATCCCAAGAAGTGTCCAAGATATCCAAGTGTAGTTTGGAATGGTCAGATACTACTAAAGATTTATACAAATTATGTGAGAATTGCCAAGCCCCTCTTTCATTTGCTGAAGAATCCAAAGAAAGGATTTGTTTGGAATGAAGAGGCCCATAGTTCTTTTGATGAGTTACACCGGTATCTGATATATTCTCCAATATTGAAATATCTGAATTTTAGTTTGAGATTTTATAATACAGACTAATACTTTGTTAACAGAAATCAGCGACATCCTGAGTCAAGTAGATGATCTCAGGGATGAGCATCCGGTAGATTATGTGAGCTGGATGCTATCAGCAGCAGAATGGAATTACACCGTTACTGAGCATGAATGCATTGCAATTGTTTACGCCTGTAAGCAGTTTTGGGTGTATATTTATGGAACACACTTTAAAGGTGTGACATACCACTCCTCGCTTCATTAGCTGCATATTCTGAGAAATGGAAGGATGTCTGGCCCAATGGGCATTAAAACTTCAGACTTAAGACTATGAGATAGTTCGCCAAGCAGGAGCTTCCCATCAGAATGTTGATGGCTTATCAAGGTTACCAATGATCCAAGTAGTATAACAGTAAGCAGATGAGCTGTTCCAGAGAATGGTTGATGGAGAAATTGGGAATGAGCCCCCAAGAAATCCAAGGTGCGCTTCAAAAATTGATAGAAAACAAAAAGACCATGGATGGACAAGTGTTTCAGACAATTGATTAAAAATAATTATTATTCCTAAGACTGTCAGAACAAGTGTCAATTGTTCAAGCTGCGCATAAGGTTGTCGGGAATGGAGGTCTGAGGAAGATGACTGACCACATTATCCAGTATTATTGTTGGGAGTCTATCAATTACAATGTGGCTGATTATCTGGCTTGCTGTGTGGAGTTCCAGTTGCATAAACCCCGCATTAACACAACCAGATATAACTGGTCTGCCCTGGATTTGCCTAGCATACGGTGTTCATCAATGTGATTGGATCATTGACCATGAGTACAGGGGAAGTCAAATATTATAATTGCAATTGACCATCTGAATATATGAGTCGAGATGAAGGCCCTGGCAAAAGTGGACACTACAAGCACTGCAAGGTTTATCCTGGATCGAGTCATAATTTGCCATGGATGCCCACAAAGCCTTGTTATGCAACAATGAAACGAATTTCACATCCCATTTGATCCCAAGGTTGAATGAGATAATGGAGATCTGAGGAGTCATGTCAGTACCTTACTGTCCAGAGACAAACGGACTGGCAGAATGGGTCAATGGAATGCTGGCCACAACTTTGAGGGAGTTGGTCTCTAGGAGAACTTCCATCTGGGGAACATACCTCAGTTTGGTGACGTTTGCATAATATCAGTCACTATACAGTAATGGGAAAAACGCCATTTGAATTGCTATATGGAAGGAAGGTCGTTTTACCACCAATTCTATATTTGGTGGTGAATCAACATCAGGGATGAGTGCTGAGCAGTACCTGCTCTGATTGCCAAATATCCTGATCAAGATGCAATTGCAAGCATTTGATACGACCTTGAAGAAGAAAATCAAGGCCAAAACAATGGACAATAAGAACTGACCGCATTATCAGAATACCACATAGGTGATAAAGTTACCTATTGTGACATGCATGGTTTCAGATGAAGAAACAAGTTGGATGCTTTGTGGTCAGGTCCTTTTGATATTATTGCAAGAGGGCAACGGACGCCTATTCCATCAAGAACCTCTTATATGGAAGGATTGTGAAATGAGTCCATGCTAAAATATTTAAAGCAGTGGATCAAAAAAAAAAATAAGAGCGTTCCCAAAGGTCTTCTGACCATTGAGATGGTTATGTCCTAATGATTTTTGGTCAAGCCCTAAAAAAGGACTGCTGAACCAAAATAAATGGTTAAGTTTTATAAAAATAGATCTCTGAAACATGAAAACTAATAGGTCAGCGTATACCTAGGAACCAGTTTGGAGGAATGAAAAAAGATGGACCGCTGAACTGAGTGAAGGTCATGTCACATATAAAAAGAAGAAATAATAAATAAGGGATTTATAAAGATATTTATTTGAAGATGGCTGACCAGGGGACTGACACATCTGATATGTAGGGAAAAGTAAAGTAAAATAGGGGAGAGCACACTAAACAATAGAACCTGAAAGATAAGACATTGTACACTTGGATGTGGCTAGGAGCCACGGGTGGTGGATGACTATGACCTTAAGTGACATGACAGCTCAAGGGCTAGAAGGGTGTACCGCCTATAGAGATTGTGAGGTTTTCAGTGTCACAATGAAGGAACCAGATTGGTAGCCTGTTACCCATCTGTTTCTTCCATTTTTTTTATAGTGATACAAATAGCCAGGCTTGGAAGTGGTCAGCCAAATGGCTATTGAACCTGACGATAGCTTGGTTGATGTTGTGGAAGATCCCGTTGAAAGCATCAAGGGCAATTGTGTGAATGGACTATATTGCAATACTCACAATTAAAGCCCTTAGCATCTGGGGGATAGGTGAGATCATGTTGAGTGCCAGGATATCGCGGGATAGTCGGAATTCAGCTGTTGGTGATTGCTGAAATAAGTACATCACAATGGCCCAGATATTCTTGGACGGCGGGCACTCTTCCAGGCGGTGGGCTAGCGTGTTGGGTCTGCTGCAGATGGCGCATGATTGGAACATTGAGAAGGTGCGGTCAGCTGTCCTAAACGTATGGCGCATGTAGCGCCACACTGTGGAGCTCACTTTTGGGGATAAGAGGGTACAAGTGATGAGGTCCCACACCTTCCTTTGGGTGCGCAAGTCATATGGGACGTCTTGGTAATCTAGATAGTCAATCTGGGATAAAGGAAAGGGTGGTAGTGGGGCAGGTGCGTGGGTCACAGTTTATCCTCTGTGGAGTCGCATATAACCTATTGTAGGGTTAGTATCTTCGGTTTGCTGTGCATAGCAGAAACTCTAATCCCCTTGTCTTAGGGTGTACAGGACGCGTTTGAAGTAGCGGTTGGTTTTGTGTGGTCCGGTGGCTGTTGGATGTGTTGTTAGGTACTTCATCAGTGTTGCAGGGTTGGAGGGGCACCTCAGATGTAGTGCCCTTGTGAAGTTAGTTTGGGCTGCCTTAGCCCAGTGAGGAGACGGTGGTTTGGGTGACGTTGTCAGAGCTATCCATGAGCCAAGGATTTGCATTGCCCATTCTGTGAAGTTGAGCAGCCCCATCCCACCTTCCTTCCGTGGGCCATACATGATCTCCAGCCTGACTGGTGCGCGGTATCCAGACCACAACCAGTTCTGCAGGAGCTTGTAGACTGCGTTGGTAAAGTTGGCGGAGAAGGGAACTGCGTGAGCAGCAAACCATAACTTTGACAAGATCAAAGAGTTGGCTAACACAACCCTTCCAGCTAAACTAGCTTTACTCCTCCGCATACTTGTCATAATTTTTGTGATGTTGTCCAATATTTTGGTTTCAATGGTGTCAAGTGCATATCCACCAGCCTCGAGCCATATTCTCAGATGACGGGCTGGGTTGGTGGTGGGGTGGGGTGCAAAGGGTAAACACAGTAGTCTTATTGGCTTAGATCTTTGTCTTGTGGTAGGATGTGCGGTTGGTTGGTTTGGTCAGTGGTGGGAGGGTGTGGTCCAAATTGAACTGAATTTGCCCATTACAATTACCTCTGTTTCTGTTTGTTCAGCATGGCGTTACTCACTGACTCATACTGGTGAATAATGCGCTCAATTGCTCTGGCATCCTTATTGCCTGCGACTCTTACTACGCAGTCATCAGCAAAGGCGAGCATTTTGGTTGGTAGTTGTCCCTCCAACCTGATTCCAGAGAGCTTTGAGTTTACTATGCGGAGGAGAGGGTCAAGGCTGAAATTGTATAGTAGGGGGCTAAGCGGGTCGCCTTGTTTGAGGCCCCTTTGTGGGGTTATGGTGTTGGTTAGGAAACCTGGGCCTCTGATTGCAAGCCTGGCTGAGCGCGTTAGGAGAAGCGCCCAGTTTATAAAGTGGGGTGGTAGGTTGAAGGCCCTTAGACATTGTTCCAAGTAATCCCAGTGCACTCGGTCATATGCTTTCTTTTGGTCCAGGTAAGCAAGGGCGCCTGTGGGGTTAGCTTGGCATATGTTGGCTATGGTGTGAATGTTATCCAAATTGAGAGATTGGGGATAAAGCCAAACTGATGGGGGGAGAGGGATGTCTGTGCAATGCAACCCAGACGCTTAGCTAAAATTTTTGTTAGTATTTTAGTATCAGTATTGGTGAGAGCAATTGGACGCCAGTTGTTTAGGTCTGCCTGGTCTCCTTTTTTGAAGAGTTTGACCACATATGCATCTTGGCCGCCAGGTAGAAGGGCTGTGTCCTCCAGGCACTAGTTCATAGTTGCCAGTAGTACAGGTGCAATGTAATCAAAATACTTTTTGTAAAATTCATATGGAAGGCCATCAGTCTTAGGGCACTTGTGGCGCGGAGTTGATTTTATTACCTCCCATAGTTCATCTCTAGTGATGAGTTTGACAAGGTCTGGTTGATCAGCTATATTGTTAATATTAGCATATGATAAAAATTTCAAATTTTTCTAGGTGCCGCGAAATCTGCCATGTACAGGTCAGTGTAAAATTGGTTTAATTCAGCTGATATTTTAGATAGTGTGGACGACAGTGTGTCGTCTTCTTGACAGACCTGTGTGCAAGTCGCTGAAATTGAATTTGTTTAAAACGGTGGAAGAATTGGGCCGTATGAGTTTCGCTGGATATAAATGTATTTTGAGTTGTAACATACTTTGATGAATTGCTGGTGTTTTCTAAAGAGGGATTTGACCTGTGCAGACAGTTGGAACCACAGGCGTCCCATTGAGGACTGTATCTCTCACGAGGTGTGTTGTTTTCTAAGTGCTGGAGCTGTCTGATAGCCTTGTTGATTGTCGCAGACATCGCAGCCAACTTTCTGGAGTTCAAGTGACAGGCTTTCTTGGTTGCTCTAGCCTTGAAAATTTCCACTCAGCATTAGGGTTC
Source organism: Massospora cicadina (assembly GCA_022478985.1). Lineage (NCBI taxonomy): Eukaryota > Fungi > Entomophthoromycota > Entomophthoromycetes > Entomophthorales > Entomophthoraceae > Massospora > Massospora cicadina. Next base: position 16,298 of record JAKSZP010013917.1, on the reverse strand, counting down.
CCGTTGGGTGGTCTTTTTTTTGTCTGTGTTGTTAGCACCATCTCAATCCAAAGTTTAAGCTCAGGAAGATGTATGGTGCTTGGGTGAACTTTGTGCCAGGTCGGTGGCTTTTGGTATTTTGCAGCAGATGATAGTGTTTTTGAAACCATTCAGTGGTCAGAGAAAGGGATTATTGTTGTTGTAAAATTTGATACACGGTGACAGAAGTCTACAGGGGCGAGCATCAGGTACATCTGGGTCATTGAGACCAGCTGGTTATTGTTGTAGTGGGGCCTCATCATGTTGGCCAACGTGGTGGCCTGTTTGTGGATATGTCATACAGTCCCAGCATTGTCTTTAGTATGCATAGTTCCATGTGGCCTCAGGGTATAACCTTTGATTTAGGCCAGCGGTCAATTGTGGCATTAAGCCAGCAATTGAAATCTCCCGCGAAAAACGTTGCCTCAGCAAAAGGGATTGAGAGGATATCAGAGAAAAATTTTTGGTGGTCATTTGGATCATTTGGGGCATACACGCATGCCACAGCAAAAGTTTCTCTGTTCCACTCAAAATTCTTTAGAAGCAGCCTTCCCTCCAGGTGGGAGGATGTGCTTAGGATATTTACTGGAGGATTACAGTTAGATCAAATTACCACCCCACAGTGGTACATCCAAAAGGGTTTAGCCGGAAGGAGCATGGTTGACCATGACTCCTCCTCCCCCAGTGGATGGTGGGGTTCTTGGATGGCCAAGATGTCCACAGGGATATTGCGCAAGAAAGCCATTTTTTGTCCCAAGATGTGGGGGCCTTGGCTCCAACAATGTTGAGCATCCCTATGGTGATTGCGGTAATCTGCACATCAGGAACGTTGGGGCGACCCACTGGGGTCACCCCATTCCCTAGCAGCATGGGTCATACTATGAGTTTGGGGTTGATCAGCCAGACCGGTTCCAGCATGTTGATCAGCAGTTGTATTGGTTTTGTTTGGTTTCTTCAGGCTCGGATTACTCTGTGGAGTTTGGCTCTGGTATGGGTTGTATTAAGCCCCATCAGTGTAAAATTTTCCGCTGCTTACCTGTGGGCTAAATGTGCAGAAACTAGGTGTCAGGATAATTGGGTTTTGTGCAGGAGCGTTGTTGTATTGTGATTGGCTGGGATGATCTTCCATATTGTACTCATGAACCACATTGTCACTGATCACATGTGATTGGCTAGGAGGATCCACAGTGGTGCATGGTGGTTATGCTTCAGTGTGGTTGGAGGCATTTGATTGGTTGTGTTTGAAAAATTCATCGCTTTGATTTTGTTGGGTTTTATGCTGGGGATCTGAATGGTTATTTCGCTGCGCTGCTATAGCATCTGACTGAATCTGGTCTGAGAAAATCGTGGTGTGAGCTTGGGTCTTGGCGGAACTCATGGCCTGCTTGCGGCAGCCTGTGCACGACAACAATCCTTGCACAAAATGGGTTTGAACAAAGTGATTTTAGCTCTTTCACCCCAATGGAAGGCGTAAGTGGCGTCCTTCATTTTGCCAAAGGTTGAGCTCATTTCGTCCATATTGTCCTCACAAAATCTGGTGCTTCAATCCCGCACTTTATGGGGCATGCATGGTCTTTGTGGCCTAAAGCTGAGCAGAAGCCGCAGATAGGTGGGGTGTGTTCCAGTGTGATGAGGAAAGGGCGAGATATGCTGCCATAGGGGATGTTGATGGTCGCCATGCATGGAATGAGGATGATATCCTCTACCACGTCCTGGTTGGGTTCAATAATGGCTATTGCCTTCCCTGTACACAGGTGAGGCAGGAGGGGGAATTTTTCGAATTCATATTGTTTGATTTCGCCATAACTTTTGAGGCCTGCGCGGAGCTTGTCCTTGAGAATTTTATGGTGCATGGTGCTTTGGAGTTGGTCAAATACAATGAATAGGTCATTTGCCTCATTCCATCATGTGCGCGCTGTGCAGATAATGCGATCTTCATTGTTAATTTTGATGGAAAATTTGGTTTTTGCTGCATCCACCACTTCCTCCATGGTCATGAACCCAACATGCACCCATCCTCTATGTAAATTTTTAAAATTTACTGAAACAGTGTTTTGGAAAGTTATGGAGAAGGACTCCCCCATTTTTTCTCATAACTCAAGGGAAGTATCGCTGACCATAATTCCAAGGCCATGCTCAAGGGAGGACAAAGGTTGGGAGTGTTTGATCTTTGTAAAAGCGCCCATTTTTTGCAGAAATTGCAAAACTCTAGGTGTGGCGCTATGCTCACCCTTTTTGGGGGGAGGTTGTCCCAACGTACTGCTGGGGCGTTTTTCCCTGATGGGTTGGGTGGGCTTAGGACCTTTTGCGCTGGCTACTTTCGCTCAACTGGTGTTAATGTGGACGAATCTGCTCATTTTCCTGGTTGATTGTCAAATTTGGATAATTTGCATAGAATCGTGTTACTAATAGTGATAGTAACGGGAAAGAAAAGCTTGGATTGCTAAAAATATGGGAGAATATATATATATAATAAAGAAGAAAAAAGATATATAAAAAACACATAAAAAAGTCATATATTTTTATAATTTTTTTATCTGTTATCCTTGAGTCAGGATGATTCTGCCTATGTCGCCTCTTGAGGGGATGGAGAATGTATAACAGTAGGGGTAAAAATACCGTTGAAATCTATTTTGAGATTGGACACTAGCAAGGGCTAGACTTACTAGAAGCCAAGTTTGTTGAGCGGAGGCTGAACTTTGAGAGGATGTGATGAGTGGAAGAGCAAAGGAGATGTCTGTACTTGCCAAACGCAATACCCCAGATCAGAAAGGGAAGCAACATAACAAAAAGAGGCAGTCAACAAATAACCCTGAGTAATCCTGATATGGCACCAGATCCAGAAGATTGGTCTTGAGCGCTTGCCAATGGGCTTCATCAAGAACGCTGGACATATGAGCCAGCATCAAGCAAGGGATACTAGGAGTAGGTTGCCAAATCATGCCCTCATTCAGAGCTATAAGGGGGATTTACCAATGAGAAGCTCCAGATATAATATAGTCATGCAAGGAGCAGATGGAATCCTGAAGACAATGACTATGAGCCTCTTAATTTAAAAACAGAATGAATGATGGAATTTGGGATAGGCTGGAAGCTTTGTGGCCCAACTTTGAAGAACTTGGCCTGCAAAACAAAGTGCATAGGCTGCAACATCTTGATCTAGAGTGTTTTAAAGATTGGAGGGGTTCAGAGCTATGTAAAAAGCTTGGTCAGTCAGGCCCTCAATTCTACATAGGGTAGCTTGAAATGTTTGCGATTTCCAATGGCCTGTTTGGTTGAAAGAACAGCTGGTTTATAAAAATTGGCTAAATCAGAAAAGGAACTCTGGCATCAAGTCATATCCAGCGAGAAATGATTGATCAATATTGGATAGCATTGCCGCAGGAAGTACGCTGATAATAGTAGGAGAATCTGCAAAAGGATCAATCCAGGAGAGTATTGAAATCCAATTTGGGAATTGATGACAGAGGGATATTTGGCTGCGAATCATTTGAGATGATTGCTACTCAGGTTTAATCAGGGTTAGATATTGTTTCTGGTAATTCTGTGGAAGGACTGCCTACAGGTGCTTGACTGGGAGTATGAGTCCTAGGGAGACCATAGAAGAGATTTCTTTGCACAGATAAACTCAGCAATTGGAAGAGCCAAGCTTTTTTATCAGACAGACTTATAATATTATTGGTTCTGTGAATCTGAATTTGACATATGAGCTTGATGAGAGGGGGATGTCAGACTTTTTATAATAGTTGACATTATTCAATTTGGTACTAATTAAACTCTAATTTTGGAGAAATAATCTCAAAATTAATGATATAAACTCTTCCGAAAAAATTAAGATTGATATGAGCAAAAAACGTTATTATGAGAAATAATAAGAGCAAATATAAATGAACATTCTAATTTTTCTGTGAGACAGACATTGATGGCATTGACATCCTGTCAAGGACGAGGAGGGAGAACAGAAATCAAGGACGCCAGACCAAGATCCTGAATATGAAAACAAGTCATATGCCCTGACCAGGGGGAAAACTGGCTTCCTGGGACTAGCATCATCACAAGTTAATTGATCAGCCTGGCATGACAGTGGGTCATGAGGACTGAGCTCCAAAGAAGTGATAGCGAGGAGGAAAAGGAAGAGAACTGCATGTCAAAGGTTGTCATAAGCAGCGTTGAGTGCAGATCAACTGTGCTCCACTAGAAACCATGAAATATTTAACCCTGGTCTGAGGCAGTTTCTCCAGTATCAATCCTCTTCTCACTGGAAGTCTAGGCAAGAGGAGGGATTCGTTGGGATTTTTGCCACCTTTTTAGTCACCTAGATTACATGTGGATGACTAGGGAATAATTCCCAATGGAAAGTTAATTGGATATAAGTTGACTCCAATTTTGGGTTAGAAATGTTTGGGAAATTTAGGTAATTTTTCAGGTTCAGATCCATCAGGAATCAATCTGGGCGAATGCTTAAGATCTTGTTGGGCAGAGTTTCCAATTAAATGGGGCATATGATAGTTGATTAATGACTAACTATCAGGTGTACCAATTAGGATCAATCAGGTTTTATCACTGACCAATTGGTAATTTAATGAGCAGTTGTGAGGTGAGTGATGCCATCTGCAGCTAGCAAATAAATCAGTTGGTTTGTGACCTGCAATAATGGGCAAAAGTCATATTATCTAAGCAGTTTGTTAGCCAAATATGGTTGGTTCGCTGTGATCAAGTGGGAAATGTTAGGGACATGTTTTCTGACTCTGTCTGTTTTAGGTCTTGATGATGTCTGACAGAGGAATCCTAACCACATGGAGAAGACCATTGCAGGTGAGACATCAGAGGGAAGTTTAATGGCAACAGCTGCCATTTCATGGCTGAGGCGCCAACCAAGGAGTTGGGCGCCAAATTCCCTCTATAAATTCTCTGATAATTAAAATTCATAAAAAAACATTCTGATAGAGATTAATAAGATCAATATTGTTTTAAGTTCTATTCATCTCAGTAAATTATTGTTGCCATATACAATGATTGGGGACTTTTTTGTCATATAAAGAGTAAGGATTACGGATCCTTAGAAGAGAAGCTGAACATAGCTGAGAATCTCCATAGACTCAGTGTAATGAGAAGAAAGGCCTTAAACTTCTGGATCTGAGATTAAATCAAGTTAGGCGGATAAGGGAAGTAGTCCTAGATAGTTGACATCTATAGTATTTTGTGGAGAAGTACAGGTCTAGAATTGGACTATTTTGGGTTTATCTACTCAACTACGGATAGTAGTCATCAAAGTATTATCAATCTAATATCAACTATTATCAAACAACGCGAAGTGTGCACATATGAACCTGTGCAGTCAACAATTGGGAGCTATCAATTGGTGAAGAACCCAGGATTGTAACATTTGGTACTCACGAGAAGAGTAGCCAACTCCTCAACTTATAACACTTAAACTTTTCTTAGATGTGACCAGATGGAAATTAAGGCCCAAAATTGACTCCTTCAGGGGGTAGTTTGTATCGTGGCCTTCAGCTTCCCAGTCATTGAGGATTCAGGGTTTAGTGGGTGATTGCACCTGATATTTAGGGAGAAGTTTCCCATATTTGACTGGGGTAAGCTTGAAAAAACTTTGATGGCCTTACTTGCAATTTGCGGCCAATTTAATTACATTCCTCCCAATTAGTTGCAGGATAACTGGCGGAATTATGGGATTTGACATCCCTATAATCTGGTTGGCATCACGCGCCAAAGCTTTAAATGAACAACCTCCTAGCCTCACATCCTAATTGCACAACTGCCAATAGTAGGATCAGGCTTTATGGGAGGTTAAAATTGGGTGGGTCGCCATCCATGCATGCAAGGAGTGCGAGGAGAATGGCTTCTAAAGGCCTGAGCTCTTTCCCAGTTAACGTTCCATGCTAGGATCAGTCAGCGCAAGTGAATTGCACCATTCAGAGGAAGCACTTAGCTTATATCCTCCAGGCGTGGGACTCAAATCAAGCAGTCCCAATCTACCTTTGCGCTTTGGTTTGACAGGGTATCAAGGGTAATTAGTACTGCTTTTACTTTGAACCAGAGGAAGGTGCAAAGAAGAGGCTTTAATTTCTCCTCCAGGTTCAGGCTCATTGGCAGCACGTGGGTGATGTACTAAAGTTTGAAGAGAATGATTTTATTGGTAGATAGCACTTTTTTCTCAAGATTGGGGCGCGCATGTTTCCAGAATTCCATTTGGGCTGGCAAACAAGACAATACCTCCTGTTTGCTTTCAAGTACTGCTGGACCCTTATTTTTTTATAAAAATTCTGAGGTAGCGGATCATTTGGGTGTTCTGGATAGGCACTAAAATTGGATGATGAGCTGAAGTTGGGTATGCTAATCCTCATTATGGTGGCTTTATCAAGGTCAATATTCATGTTTGGTATCAATTGGTAAAGGCTCTGGAGTTCTTCAGTGTCTTAAAGGTCGGATGGAAAGCAGATCCCTAATACAGTGTCATCAGCAAAGGCTTGCATTTTCAGCGGCCACTGGTTGGGGTGGACGAGGCCCTGGAGTTTTGCGTACACTGCTGCTAAGATTATATTGGCCACAAAGTTAAATAGGATTGGCGACATAGATCGCCTTGGTGGAGACCCTGGCTGATTAGGATATTCTTTGTGAGGCTTTCAGTCACAATCGCCTTTGTTGTAAGACCTTAATACAACATTAAAATCCATGAGTGGAAAGCATCAGGGATACATATTGCTATCAACGTTGCATGAAAGAAGAGCCACACTACCTTATTGTAGGCCTTCTCCATGTCAAGGGTTATGAGATAGCCCTGTTTGGATCCCCGCATGTCCTGAAGCACGTTCTGGATGGTCCCAATACTGACCCATATGGTGTGACCCTTGATGAACCCATGCTGGACCTGATGGAGAGTACATGGTGCTGTTGTCATAAGTCTATTTGACAGAATGCATGTTAGAAGTTTGTAATTGACATTTGAGAGGAAGATTAGGCGCCATTTCTGAAAGTGCCGTTGGAGCCCCTTCTTGTGCAGGAGTACAATTTTGGTCTCCTGTCCCCCAGGAATTCGGCAGCTGGTTAGAATACAGGAGTTGTAGAGGCTGGTTAGCTCTGGTTCAATGCAGTTGCGGATAACGATGTAAATTTCTGCGCACATATTATTAGGTCCCAGGGTTTCCTCTTTGGTGACTATTTATGCTCATTTAGCTTCATTGATGGTGATCTTGGCGGTTAAGTTCTGGATGTCTTATGGCGAGAAGCCCCCTAGCACCAGTTTGTACAGGTCGATAAAGGATTCTGTTGCTGTTTTTCTCATCTCTTACTACCAAAATATTTTGCTGAAAATCAATTGATCTCACGCTTGGTTATTTTAGGGTCTGAGGACACTGTGCCCAATGGTTTTTATACCTGTCAGATTTTGGCCTTAGTCAGATTTCTTTGAAACTAGCCAGGACCTCTTTGATCATCATCCCTGCAAAGCTTTGTAACTGATGGGTAGTATTTACGCAGCGCTCAGTGTCCTATTTGTTCATATAAGCTCAACAGCGTTTGTGCATAGTTCATTACTCACCACATAGTCTTCACTGTCCATTGGGAGAGCTTCAGGATATCCAGAGCATGATTCAGCTGCTTCATGGCGGCAGTTTGTTTGTAGGTTTTGGCTTTCTCAAACCTTATGATATTGTGCTTGATCTTCTTCTTAACTTGAACCCATCATTACAGGGGATCAATTCCTGTCTGACGGTCCAAGTAAGAAACTAGACAATCAAATCTAGTCTTAATTTCGCAGCACCATTCCCTGTCCCTCAGCATTGCTGGCATGATCTGCCATTCTTGGCGCTTTGGGGGTTCACCCAGGTCAATATCCACATGTACGATCATATGGTCACTTTCAGAGTTTATGCTGACATACTATTAGATGTCAGCGGCTTGATGTCAGGGTAAATCCTGACATTAGAGGAATTCCTGAGATTTCAGACACACTTCATATCGTGAGGATTTGTGCTGAAGTTATATCGATTACTTGCATATCAAATCATGATTGTAATGAGTTTCGTTCAGTTAATCGCTTAAATTACCCTAATTACAATGATATTGAGTCAATTAATCACACCAAAAAGAATTTACAATGAGACTGAGACGATTCCCACTTCTTTCAAAATCACATGCAAGGCGCAATCCCATAAGCTCAAAATAATTATAGTGCTCCGTTCAAATAACAATTAATCTTAGTAAAGTCTAGGAGGTTGTATGGGATATAAAACTAGACTATTCATATGGTTAGTCTTTGCGGTCAATAAAATATTACCATATTTAAACCCTTTAAGTACATTCTTTCATTATAAAAGTTCCATATACCATATAGTAAACAAGCTATACAGTCTAACCAATTATTCCATAAAACCTATAAACCATGGGTGCTTAAACACCTATACCTGAGAAAATCCCTCTTCCATTACTTCCACGTCCAAACATAGCTGGTGTACTGGCTTTAGCAGGAATGGGAGTGGTTGAAGAAATCCTTTCTTCTTTAGGGCTAAACCGCCCAATTGCACTTGTCATTCTCTATATGGTACGCACTGCCCCTTTGCTATACTGGACCTTTAGCTCAGGGTTAGCAAGTTCACGGCTTGCTATCACAAACTGGGATAAAGTAGTCTAGTTCCTGACACTTAAGGTCAGATGACACAAGTATGTAGTCCAGGTGAAAACCTGTCTGCAGTGCTCCACTTGAATCATATGACCACCACATGAGGTTAGCGAGGTCATCATCCTCTTTGTTTATTTTAAGGAACATTACTGACTTGACAGGTACTCTAGCATATCATTGGCTTATGGTTGTGGCGCTCACTCATTGGGGATGTATCCCAACTTTCATTTTTCCAACAGGTCAGGTCTCCTGCTATGACCATGGCTTCATTGGTTGGAAGCTCTGATAAGAATTTACAAGGAGTTCAGTTTTTGTGAGGCTTTATCAAGGCGTACACCACAACCACTCAGAGGCTCTTTCCTGGTTTCTCTATCTGTGGCAGTTATCACCCAAAATCCATCTGACATGAGTCTCCTTCATGAATATCATGTTGATGTCCTTTTTCAGCGCAACAATGGCCATGTGATCCATCCAAAGGGCTTGACACCTAATCTGAGAGGACCACAGGATGCTCAATGTGTCTCAGTTTAAGTTTAGCGCCATTTCTTTTTAGCTACCTGCTTGTGTCTCCAAAATTAAAATTATATTAATTACATTATTGGCCTAAAGATGGTGTAGTTTCCTCCTCCTCGTCTGAATTCTCACTATCCCCCTAGTATTTGTGGTCACTATAATCATTTCTGGCTACCCAACCCATGATTATAAGGTTTATTGGGTTTGACAGGATTATGGTTGAGTCATTGTGGAGGTTGGTTCTTTGGCTCTGATGTCACCAAGGGTGAGTACAGGTATTAGGTGCTCTGCAATGGTGTCTGGTGGGCAAAGGAATTTTATGATGGGCATTTTGTGCACCAGAAACTCTGTTTCCATCCCTGTCTCCTTGTCAATTGATAACAGCGATGGTTTGAGCACTAACTTAGGGAGCGCTTTTGATACTCCATATGAATGGAAGTAGCAACAACACTCACTGAATGATTACCAAACCCGCTATTAGTTATTTGGCAGAATAAGACATCTTCTCTGGGGTGCGTTCAGCTGACTCTAATTTGTGTGGCAACCCCAGAGAGTGATTGGTTGTCAGAACTAGGCTTTTTCACCAATGGTTTTCATTTTGACTTCTTGCCCAATTTTTGCTTGTCAGGCTTATTTTCAAATGTGTAATATCTGGTGGTGGTCTGTCCTTCTTGGATAACTTTTTATGGTTTTTATACCGTGCCTCCTACTGAACTGTCCACTCTGCTTGTGATGGGCGGGGCGCAAATGGGTCAGGACCCATCCCTTCATCCATTTTGTATGCCTCAGGTTGGGGCTTATGAAGTATTCACCATCTGCTTTAGGTTGCTTGGCCGCTTCCTGCTTACATGCTTCCTTATGGACAACTTCCAGCTCTTGTTGCTGATGCTCCATGTCTACGAGCTCCATAAGGCTCTGTGAGAGCCATTCCTTGGCTTTGGGACAGAGGAAAATTTTTGTCCCAAACTTAGTGATGCCGCCACCAGGATCATAGTATAATTTGTGTTGTGTTTTCCCCTCTTTATGATGGCACTGAGCCATCATATGGCCTGTCTGATAGCAGAACCGGCATACCTTCTTGGTTCTTTCTGTTCTACATATACAACATGGCTGAGACTGGGAAAGGGGATGAATCAAGGTAGGGCGATCTTATTTGAGTAATCCAAGGGTCTGGTTCATAGAGCGCCTCCATAGTGCAATAGTGAAAACACTTAGTAATATAATTGCCGCCAGTCTGTCTGAACTCCCAAACCTCCCCATAAAACAAGTGGCCAGTGCGGATCGCCTTGTGGACCCATTCGCTTTCTTAATTTATCTGCAATTTTAAAATGTAACTCATTGGGCGGTTTGGTTCACTTAACAAGTCAGTTCCATTTGCAGGTAAATGTTCTTATATTGATACCAACTTTTAAAAGTTTTTTTGGTCAAGCTCACCTGAGATTGCAATGTCAATGTACCCGCATCTGGTCACCCAATGATGGTTTAAGTCACCGCCTGTCAAGACCTCATTGAGTTCTTGGTAAGTTGACGTTATCAAGTGGATCACTCATCCTTCTTTACCAGTTGCAGGTGGATTCAGATAGCATCTTTGATGAATGACTCAGGTATATGTCAAACCATAAATCCCCCACTGATAAGCTGGTGGATGTAGTTGATGTGGCTTCTGGCTCCATTCTACAATTTTCATCAGACATGGCTGCCGCAGCTCTGTATGACTTATTTTTTAGATTGGGCTTCAGGGCATCAGCTGGTATTTGCCCTTCATAATCCTGCTAAGCAATTCATTAAGTATGAACCCCTGGCTCAAGAATGCTTTGACCTGTCATATAATAATATTATGACGGTTAATATTCTTAGCCTTCAATGCTATGATCTCTAAGTTTTGCCAAATGAGGGCGTTGGTCAGTGAGAACCCAGATGGTACCAGTGAAGGGTGGCTTCAAGGCCACACGTCAGGTGGAGGTACTGTTGAAAAAATTTCCATCATGACTGAACTACGCTGGCACCAGTCCTTCACCAGACGCTGTTCCAGCCCCCATCAGTGAACACTCTCACTATTTCTCCAAAACATTCTCTTTGCTTCACTGGAATACATCCATGGGATAAAAGCTTTTAGCAGCGTTGGGGAAGTAAAAATGGTTCCAAAAATGTCAGGTTCCTGTCAAAGATGCCCTGGATCCTAATGACCGCCTGGAGCCACTATCACCCAAGATCTGGTGTCATGACCCCCCTCATCACCGCTGCTGCTTGTGGAGAAATCTTGTATTTCATCCACTGTGGGCAGTTTTGGGGTGAACCCTGATGCGTCTTGATCAGTTGCCTTGTTAAGAGTGGCAAAATGCCACCAGATTTTACATTTTGCAATGTAAAAAATGCGTCCATGGAGGGTTTCATGAATTGGCTTAGTTATCCCAAGTCCGCCCACTCTCAGACCAGCTCGATATTGGTGCTGGATTGGAACCAATATTACACTTCCACCAGGATGAACCCATTGGTGCACCAGTTGATGGCTTCCTCTGGTAACTAATCCTGTAAGGGCCCCATTCTACTGCCATCTCTTTTGTCCAAACTGCCTTTAATAGGTTGGACGCAGTCAACAGCAGAATGAGTGTATATGACCAGTGCAAGGTTTTGGTAGCCTTAAACCCAGATGCAATCCATAGTAGAGCCTCCTCAGGGGAGAACGTGGTGCTATACCATTTCAGTGCTATTACAACTGTAGGTCACGGCAAGCCCATTTGAGGGTTGTTGAAACATTTAGGAAGTGTTTCATATATGCAGTAAGTTCCTTTGGTAGGAGGCCCAAACTCTTGAAAGCTTGAGCAATTTTAGCTGGCAAATAAGCTTTTGTGTTCCATTGCATTGTGGAGATTGATTCTGACTTCTATCCAGGCTTTTGCATTTACAGACTTCAGATCCTCTCAAATAGTGGCCTCTATTTTTCGTTGGTTGATAGGAAGTTTTATCCACTCAAGCGCATCTTCAGTACAAACCTACAATGATTTGAAAGATACAATCATGTCCAGTGAGATTTGGAATAAAGCCAGAATTTGGCACCCATGGCGGAGAACTTATGTTCCCTTTAAATGGCAGCAATGGCGGTAATGATGTTCTTCATAATCTACTGAATCGCCATGAAGTACAAGAAATGAAGTGCCACACTGCTTAATATCATGGGACGACACACCATGATGTGCAAGCATATCTTTTTGCACAGGCAGATATTTCACAGGTGCTCTAGATAATGGCTTGACCGCGGTGGCAGTGGTTGATTCATCCGCAAGACTTAATTTCTTTGATAAATTAGCTTGGTTGTCTGACCCATCAAATTCAGTTCCTGATGCTACTGTTAATACATTAGTATTACAGCCTGATGAATTAGGTGAGAAAGCAGAATCAATTAGGGTGGGGATAGTCCCCTCCTCCAACTGAACTTTGCCAGGGATGGGGCCAACAATTTTGGCGGATGAGCTAGTTGTTTTTTGGCAAGAATGTCCCCAACCCCAACTGAAGATTTGTCAAAAATTTGACCTTTCGAATTTGGTAAGTGCTCCATGATGAATGTGTCATATTTGAACAGTAATTCAACTGTAGCAATGTCTTGATTTTTGGCAGGAACTTTTGGAGTGCAATTGGTCACACTGTCAAGTTGAGTTCTTCCAGGTAATATTCCTGAGACCTGTAGACTAGTTTTGCTGCGCCCCCAGAACTCTCTTTGGTAAGACCAGTGGGCTTACTAGGGGCAGCAGATGTTGACTCTACTGATTGGAAGGTCTTGCATCCCAGATAGGATGTGTATTTTGTCATTGGGGTTGGTACCTCCATTGTTGAAAGTTTAAAAATATTAGGAGTAGTGTACACTAGGGAGGTTGACAGTTCATACTGATGCAATTGGGTACCTTTGCTGACAGCATTGTGGATGTCATTGCAGGAAGTGATCAAGTGGATTCTCTTTCTCATTTGACATGACCAAAAATATTTCATTTACTAAAATTGGGCGCTACTTAGGTGTTATAGTATGTGCCATTTAATTTTTGGGTGATTGGAACCGTTTCCAATATCCCTGTTAGCGGAATCAAAGGAAAGTCATCTAGAGGATTTATTCTCCATTGCAGCATATTTTATAATTAAATATATAACTGTTGGAGAGTAAGCAGGCCATCCATTTCTTTGTGCTAAGTACTGATGGGTGGAGATTCCTACTTTTGTTGTGTTTAATGACCGTGGGGTACTGCTCTATAGGTACTGTAACACACAAGCAGGCGGGATATTCTTTCTAGTCTTTTTATTAACCTTTTTTTAACCTTAAAAAGTGGGCTAGGTGAGAGAAAAATGTTTTTTACTTTTGTTAGTTTTGACCGTTCTCTTTCTGCCTGGTGTAACTTTCTGAGAAATCTACATTAATTAACAAAAAAAAACTTTGATCTCTCGTCATAGTTTTTCTCCAATGTCCTCAGATTCTCCGCTGGCTGCTCCAGTGTATGGCAGTGGCAAAACTCCTCCCCACCATTTTCCGTCTGGCAGGAAAACGTTCTCAGACTGAATAACCCAGTCATTCCAAACTCATAGGACAATTAGTTCCTCCCAAGGATCTTGACGCTCACCTCACTTGTACCCAAGCAGTACCTCTTTGCCCCCTGATGCTCCCCTGGAGCAACATGCATTTTGGCCTTAGGGTTGACTATGGGAAACTTTTTCCTTATAACAACCAATCCATTATCAAAATGGCTCAGGTGGTGATGACTCTCAATGGTTTTATTGATTTCCGCCCTTATAAGGGGTATTTTGATCTCAGCTTCACTTGTGAAGCTGATGCCACCACTGCGGCAACTGTGACCCTGGTATTCCAGGGTACCCCTCTTCCCACAATTTGGACCCAGCTCCCAGCGGATACCACTTTGGTGGTTCAATTTTGCTGGTTTGCCCACCCACCTCCTCCATGCAGTGCTCAACCAGTAGCTGATGGACGGTTTGGCAGCCTATGGCTCCAACCACATCTTACAATTTGTGGTCCCAAATGGGGCCACACGCCTCACTGGGCCTCGGGCATATGCCACAATCATCCCAGAATTTAATAAAATCGCCATGTCAATTTCCCCTCGCGCCATTATTCCTTCGGCCCCTGACCATCCATTTTGGGCCTGCGTCAAGGGTGGGTGGACGATTTGTCCATCCTGTTTCAAGTTTGACCACTAAAAATGCAAGTCCCCCTCCTTAGCCACTTCTGATGGATTGGATTACTCGTCCACTGACCTCCAATCCACCACCCACCCTGCACAAGTTCTGGCGTGGGGTACAATCCTAACTCCCCTCCCCCAAAACTTGAGGCTGCAGCTGCACCTGCAGCCACCAATCGGCCTCTTCCTTACCCCAGTGTCACACATGATTCCTCCAATCAAGCATTGGCTTGGACCCCAGTTCAATTCTATGCTCTCACCAACAAATCAACCAAACCTCAGCTGTACGCTGATTCCCCAATTTAATTCAACCAGAACCCATGGGAGTTACTGGCTAAAATTGAAAAATCAGGTAAGCTCATTGAAGAAACATCTCTGCAAATTGAGGTTTGTTAATGCAGAATGGGATGCCAAATACCCCCCTCATCTATATACCCCACAACCAAATGACAAATCAATTTTGCAGTGACCACCAGCTTGCAGTCAAAGAAGCTGCAACACCAGATTGTCATCCCCTCCATTAAGATGTCGCCAAATCAGTGGTGATACTCACAGAGGTATTACCCTCCTGTGATCTTCTCAACCCTCACCACAAAAAGTAAAATCACAATGAATCAGTTACACAAAAATGTCAATGAAGCTATCCAGAACGTGGTAATGTAGCACAAAATCCTAAAGCTAGTATTACCCTAAACCAATATTGCCACATTTGTTAAACTCCCAGATGCCCGCATTAAAGCCAAAAAAGCATTAACCAAATATATCAGTGCCATTTTCCTAGCTGGAAATTTCCATGAAATACCAAGCATTAGCAATATTAAACCACATTCCACTGATGCCCCAATGCCCTTGCTCTCCGCCTTGAAATGTACCCTACTCTGGGAGGAGGAAGATGCTGCCAAAGATGAGCCCCCTGATCCCCCCTTCCGCCAGGGAGGGATAAGCAAATTCCACTGCCCACCTGATTTGTTTTGTTCAAAGTGTTTCATTCAATCCTCTCATTTGGGCGCTTTATCTGAACCAATTAGTTATGTCAGTTTTTAGTTTTAATTTTATTTTTGGTAATGTCCATCCCCTGGTCAGCATACCTTGAATAAATACTTTTGTTAGTTTTGGTTTAGTATCTGTCCAGTAAGATAGTATGTATATAAAAATGGACCAGAAGCAATGTATTTCAATTGTGGGACTAATAAATCACTGGATAAACTTAATTCTGGCATTGGTTAAGTGATAGCTTCAAGTCAACTTTTGACATGATATATGTCCTATGGCTGGGGGTATGTTCAATTCAGGGCAATTACAAGATCATAGCAGGGTGAGCTTAAATTATTATAGATGCCTATTGTTTTTGCATAATTTGACCAATAAAATCAACTAATTTAATAAAAATGAATTATTGTAGTTGGCATCCAGTAAATTTAGCATATATTGACCAATAACATTAACAAAAATTTAATAAATTAATTTATTTTGTATTTTTGTTTATAAGATACTATATATATATTTATATATACGTTAATTATATATTTATGTAGAAATAGTGAGGTTTCTTAAATATTTAAAGATAGTGAATCAGAAATAAAATTTGGAAAAAGAACTTTTAAGAATGCATTAAAAAAGTCTTTGCAAAATAAAACTGGCTCTTAAAAATGGGAAAAAAGAACCTCCTTTAAAAAAGCACTAAAAAGTATGAAATAATTAAAAAAATTCTAAATAATCAATAAAACTTTTTTGAAGTCAGCGCTGGATTCCAACCTGACTTATATAATTTTGCTTACAAATACAAAATAGAGCTTATATTTTGTTGGTTCCAAGTGTTAACTAATAGTAACTTAGAATATACAGTGCTGGGTATATAGTATAAGTGGCTACTATAAGTTAGTTTAAAATATGGCGGCAAATTCAAAAAAGTTTTATTTAGTACACATGATTTCTTGATTATTTCATACTCC
>JAKSZP010013916.1:0-31888 GCA_022478985.1 Massospora cicadina | reverse complement strand
ACTGTGTGCTAAAAAAAGAGAGCTAACATTGAGGATCAGGGAAAAGAGATGTCAGTGAAGGGAAAGGCACTTCTATTGCTGACGAATCTAACGTTCCTGACTCCCCTACTTCAATTGTTAAATTGCATTTTATTACTAATTCCCTAGGTGATGACACTATAGGGGGCAATGAAGACGTTGGATACTATATTTTAAGATCACTCGCTGAAGTTGAGTTCCTGATTGGTTGAATTCTGGAGGAATAGATGATGCAACATGCCTGAGTAAACTTACCTCAGCCAAGTTCTAGGGTGTCCTGAGGTTATTGGCACTACCAGTGATGCTTATTAACTCTTGGGCTGCTTGATTCGACCTCTTCAATGATTCCAACCTTGAGATCCATCCTGTAGAGATACCCTGAGACAATTCGCAAACTGACCTCCAATTTCCAGCTTAAGGAGGTCCTATCTCTCTTCTATTAGCCTTGTTGGAACCCTTAACAAGGTAGAAGTCTTTGTTCAAAAGTCTCTGGGTCATGACCATCCTGGACACAGGATCCCCGGTGAATGTTATCTCCTCCAAGCTTATCAAAAATATTAAGCTGGCACTTGACTTTGAGTACATTAAATTGTTTGGAACTGTGGGTCCCAGAAACACTTGCGCCATCAGGGCTAACATTTCCCTCTACATTTGCATTGTGAAGCTTATCTTACCAGCCCCTGCAGTGGCCTTAGACAACAATACTTTATGATATTCTCATAGGTACTCAATTCATGATCAAATATGAAGGAATTGTCAACATGAAGCAAGGTTTCTCTCCTTGCTCAATAATGTAGTCCCTTTAGTATTACCAAAATAAAGTTCCCACAAGAAAAAATATTCTTGCTTGATCGAGTGCCCTTTTTCTTCTTTGTCTTTGCATTATACCAACTCTGGGAGAAATACAAAGAAATTGCCCAATTCAGTGGATGCTTTGGAGGGTAATCCCTTTTATGCTTCATAAGAAGTAGTGATTAAGCCTGGTGAACAACGAGTGGTTGACACCAAGATTATGTTACAAATTCTCCACAACTGCTTGTTGCACATAATAAGCCTGAGGGAGTTAGTCCTTTGGAGCTTCAGGTGTTGCCTAGTATACTGTACCCAGCCTACCATTGATCTATCAGTATTCTGTTAGGAAATCTTACTAACAAGGACATCATTGTAAAAAAACAGCAGATAATTGGAAAAGGTCTGTTATCCTCTGTTGAGGACATTTACAGATTCATTTATTAGCTCTATGTTGTATATAGACCTGCCCATAGACAATCTGTTATGTACTTTACTGAACGTTCATAGCTTGGATGAGCTGACCCCAGACAAGCTTGAAGAAGTCCATACCTTATTGGAAGGCTATAATGATCTGTTCTCTAAGTCAGATACTCATTATGGGAACATGAATAATTGGAGCCACTCTATCAACATGAATGATGTTATTCCCATTTGGTCCAAACCTTATTGCAAGTCAAAAGTTGAAGAGCAACTGATGAGGACAGAGCTTTAACAGTTACTAGAAGCTGGGTTGTTATGTTATTCTCAAAGCTCTTGTCTTCACTTTTCATGCTTATCAAAAAAAGAACAGAGGTCATCAGGTGCCATGGAGTTTCACAAACTAAAAAACTCATAAAATGGATAGCTATCTTATCCCCTGCATTGATGACGCCCTATCACAACTCTCCGGATCAAACTATTCTTTCCGCCATGGACTTGTCTAGTGACTACTGGAAAATGGACTTTTTTCCCCAAGATCAGGAGAAATGCGCTCTTATTGGCAGTGAAGGCATATTAAAAACCCACCTGACTACCTCTGGGTTATGCAATGCGTCTGCAACTTTACAGCAATCCATGGATCACATCTTACAGGATCTTAAATTAAGTTGTGTCATCATCTATCTCAATGACATCATGGTGTTTTAAGACCTTTAGTGAACATCTTACTCAATTGAAAGAATACTTTCAACTCCTACAGGGGTCCACCATTAAGTTAAACCCTCCAAGTGCATTTTTTCAGAAAAAATTAAATTTCGCTTGTACATGTTATCTCTCATAAGGAATCCAACCCATACAAGGTAAGGTTGAAACAATATTAAATATGCTCCATTTAAAACCTACAAGGTATTCAGGTGTTTCTGGGAATGATGGGGTAATACCATAAATTCATCCCAGTTCTCCTAGCTTAGCGAGCCCCTTGTCCGCCTATTGACTAAGAACACTACTTTTCATTGGGATGCTGAACAAATGGCCGCTTTTAAAAACTCCTTAGAAATTGCTACAAGAACTTCCTATCCTGCATCACCCAGATATTGTAAATCTTTCATCTTGTTTATCAACACCTCAAATTATGACGTTGGGTCCATCTTGGCTCAATTGTATGAAAATAGTGTATTTCATCCCATATCATACTTTAGAAAGATGCTGTCAAAAGCCAAACGCAACTACAGCGTCACTGAAAGGAGTGCCTTGCATTTTTAAGCTGTGAAACAATACCGTTCTTTACTGTATGGAACTACCTTCACTGTGGTTACTGGCCACGCTTATTTGAAATGGTTGCAGAACATGAAGGATCCCACCAGACTTTTAGTGCATTGTGAACTAAAGCTCCAGCATTATGACATGAAGATTGAACAATGCGCTGGAACCTGGCATATGATTTCATGGGTTAAATTGGTTGTCAGTCTTTCATTTAGAAACAGTTAATCTGAGAGGTTATATAACCACTTGTGACACATGATGACTGGGAGGATGAGGATGAGCTTGTCCAGAATTTTGTTAACCCAGCAAACCTGAAACAAAGGTGGAGAGTGGGAAGTTGTATAAACATGTGGGGGCCAAGTGATTACCATAATTTTAACCCTTGGAACGCACACCTGCTGTCCTGGAGGATCACTCTACCCTGGGACATGGTGGATTTAAGAAAACATATGAGTGGATTAGGGATTGGTACTATTGAGAGAGAATTATGGAAACTATTATTGAAGACCTGGACGCCTGTCTAACTTGTGAAAAGCAACTTGTTTTTAAGTCTAAATACCAATATCAACCTCCTACCCCTCAACAACCATTCCACACCATAAGACTAGATGTGGTAGGTCCCCTCCTCAAACTACCAGTGGAAATAGATATATCCTGGTAGAAATTAATCACTTTACTAAGTGGATTAAAACTGATAGTCCTAGGGAATGTCCCCTGTGCATTGATCGAGCTTTTTTCCCATTCCCATGTAAGAATATATTGAAGAAGGTGGCTGTACCCCTTGTTACCCAGGGCTACCTCGCCCATGTGGTAGACGAGCGCTGGGTAACAGCTCTTCAGCTTCAGATCCCTCCCCAGTGCCCACACTCACCTCAGCAGAATTAGTACATCTAATCAGGGAAATCTGTGCTGAGATTACCAAAATGAAATTGATTGGTCCAAAATTGAGTGGGAATCAGCCAGATGTTCAGATTGAAGGTAGTCAAAAAGGGATGAAGACTGATTCATTGTCCAGAATCACTGACAATTTTGATTCAGCTAACACTATGATTGTAAAAATCAACCCCCTCCCAAAATTGTTGGGGATCTTCCCCAATGGGCAGGTAATAGCATCAGACACCATTGATGAGGGTTAGAAGCTCCCTTCCAGCAAATCAGGTGTTTCAGATGATGCAACACATTTGACTGAACAAATGGCTCAGCAACTGGGCATGGGTGGGTTGGGTATCCTAAACCTGTTCCCAACCAATCAGGACCGCCCCTATGTGGGGTGGCCCTGGGGGATTCCTGATGCCCAGCAGGCCAAAAACTGTCGCACCAACTGTCAGAAATGTAGCTGAGCCTCAGTTTGGACGTTCAAGGTCAAACTAACAGTGACTCAGCCTGCCGCCAAATTTTTCAATGTCTGTTCCCAGTAAACTAATCTGCCCCATTCCTGAATAATTTGCTGTCTAGGTCAAACTTGAGGGTCTCAGTCCTGGCTTTTCCCCCATCAAATGACTACTATTTAATCAGTTGCATCGCACTGAGAAAATTGTTGGTCAATTTTCTTCACTTTCCTTTGCAATAAAATTTTTCCTCAAAAAACAATAAATTTTTGATTTACTTGATTCCCTTCTGGCCACATTCCTGATGGCTTTTCCCTGGTGGCCCATTGGTCCATATACCAGATGGGCTCTACCGGTACTCATGGTCATTATGGCCCCCACTGTCATAGAATGGATTCAGTGAGCTAGATACTTCTGGCAATTTAACCCTGTCATTATGAACTTTCGTCAACAATATACTAGTATCTTGTGGCCCTACATCCACCATCTTCAAGCAAGGATCCGCCCCCTTGTCTCCCCAGTTGAATTAACCCCATCTACTGGTGACCTTGTTAAAACCATACCTTTGATTCCACCCCCTGCAGCAAGACCTCCAGGGTCTGGGGCGGTTTCAATTTGGTTCGTTCTCAGGATGATATTCACTATCATCTTAAACCAAGGATTTATTGTTTCACAATGCCTGGCTCCATACAGCATCATTTGTGCAGCAATGCCTCTGGCATTCTGGCTTGCTTTTTGGGTGCTTATGAATCCCAACTGGCAGGCTGGTCCAAACTTCTTCTGCCGTTTCCATGAAAGAAGCCATGGCTCTCCCAGCCAAAATTGCAAAATCCACTGCGACCTTCCTGAATCAAAAAACTATCACTTGCCATGGCTTCCCTCAGGTGCTACTCTGCGACAATGGGAAGAACTTCACCTCCAGAGTTGTCAAGATCCTGGCTACCTCTGTGGGAACTCAACAACTCTTTTCTTCACCTTATAATCCTTCTACTAATGGAACTGTGGAGAGTTAGAATGAAACTTTGGTCTCTATCCTACGAAAAATGGCCATTTTAGACCCATTACTCTGTGATAATTCCTGCCTAATGCCCTTATGGCCTATTAGATTATCTATCACTGGATCCTGAAAATGTCTCCTTTCCATATCTTGTAATGTTGAGAAAATGGGGTAAATGCCCATTTTGCTAAGGATGTCTTTTCTGTCAGGATTAACAATCCTGAAAAAGTCATGAAAGTTTAGCTCAGCGCATGATTCAGCTCCAATCTGAGGCTATGACTAACTTAGCTAAAACTGTTACCAAAGAAGGCCAAGCTGCCAATGAGCTCCTGCCCCTCTACCTTCCTTCCAAGTGTCAGAAATGGTCTTATATCACCATAACTGCATCGCTCTAGAAGCGGTAAGCTTGGGCCATTTTGGGAGGGTCCCTTCATCATCACCTACAAAGAGTGGCGATGAGTATTCCATTAAGTCTCTATCTACAGAAATCATTAAAAATTGTGTGCATGAACGCTTCTTGTGGCCCTATTAGCCCACAATATTCTTAAAGGGGGTAATGTCGGACAATTATCATCTTGACTTAAGGAAAAAAATGTTTTAGGTGCTAATAGTCCTTATCTATTATTATTGAACCTCATCTCTCTCACCATAATGATCTAACATGTAGTAAGCGCTTTACTCCCTGCCTTCAGTCAAACAGGCCAGATTGATCTGTTTTTATCAATTGTGACACTTGGTAGAATAGCCCACCTGAGTTGAAAAGTCGCTCAAGAACTATTTTCCAATTCAATGATTTTGTCTTTTAAAAACAATTTTTTACAGGTTTGAGGGGGGTCGCAAAGGGTAAAGAAATTTTACACAATAATCACAAGTCAGAGCCTTGGATATCAGCCACAATAATCCTATCTTTAAGAAGAATGATTAGTTGACATACATTAATTTTTAATGCATAGTTTTATCATACCCGTGGTGGACCAATCATATTGTGTTAATACCAAATGAGTTGAGCTTATTTTCATGAGCTCTGATAGTTCAGTTTGTTCCTCTCTTCATAGCCTTGATGCCCTCGCCTATAATGAATCTAATACTTAATCAATTATTAGTCTTTTGTACCATAAATACTGGGATAAGACTTTTTATTAAATTATTGTTTATCACACCCAAGCATCTATTTTAGGTATAAAATTTTATGATTATTTTGTAGTTTTATATATTTTAATTGAGGTCAAATGTTTTGCAACTAAAAAGATTGATACATTGTTGAAAATCCTGCTAAGTTGGCACCTGCGAGCAACCAGCTAACAGGATTCCAACAATTATATGATAGTCCTGAACCATTTTGAGATAGTTGCTGGACAGAATATATGGTCCTTTTTTTGCTGGCAGTTTTAGTTGAGCAGCTGGTCTTTTTGGAGAAGTCTACCCCATCACTTTATCTAAAACTGTGCATTTGATTGGTGGAATTGAAACATACTAACTCCTAGTTGTTATCCTAATAGCAACATATTTGATTTAGTTAGTTTATTTGATCACAAAGATTTCTGAGAGTGATGCTTACAGAAAAAGCTATAAAGATGACTTTGTTTGCCAGTCTTTGAGTTAAAATTTTTAAGCAAACTATTAATAGGCGTAAAGCCCACCTTAAAATTTTAGCTCCTAAGCTCAGTGAGTACAAAAATCCAGAATCTAGAAGACAGGTTCATACTTTTGAAAATGTTTAAAAATTAAAGTGCCAAAAATCGGGATAGAAATCCAAGTTGAGGATTCTCTTAGTTTAAGGAAAGCTATAAACATTGGACGTCATGGTATTACCTGCGCATGGGTGAAGGAATGCTCCATAGGTCATCAAAAGCATATGCTGCAAGTAGTTTATAGTAATCTAGTCCAGTTAGCTATTTTATAATTAGTCATGGTTTCTGACATTGCATAATTGAAAACATTCTTTTCCAATCACATTATAAGTAAGTGCTCTATCAAGGCACATTAAAATTGTGAATGCTACAATAGGCAATACCACAGATGTGATAAAACTTTGCAAAGTCCATTAGCAACAATAATGAAAGTGACAATAGTTGATAATAAGGCTTATTCAATTGCAATGAACTAATGAAATTAACTGTCAGTAAACCCTAGGTGGGCTGTCACACTTTAGGATCATGAGGAAAGACAGAAATTGGGTTTAAATGGGTCCCAAGCTAAGGAATGTGATGCAAAGATCATTTGGTTTAATTTAAGCTCCCAAAATACTTCCAGAAACTTGGGTTCAGATTTGAAGTTCAATTTTACTCTAACCTCTTGATCTAAAAGTGTTAAACCTTGTCAGGATTTTAACCTTTAAAGGTAAAGCCTTATCCTGGGGTAAACCTCGACACTTCCCTTAGGGCCAAGTCTCAGGGTAAAATTCTAAAGGCCTAATAGGATACAATAATAATTTACCAAAGTGTCTAGATCCTCGCAGATGATGTCCTTTTTTAAATTAGGATTTAATAATTCCTATCTGAATCTATCAAGTGCTTTGTGGCAACCTTGTTTTAATATTCCTTTATTTTATATTATAGTTGATCTGATATCTCCTTTAATAAATATCAAAATACAACTTTTATAAAAAACTTTTCTTTCTCATTGCAATCACTATTGCAACCTATTCAATTCAAGACTGAATCTAGTTTGATAATATCACAGAGGAGATTAGTCTGCGCCCATGTCAGGGAGCAGTTGGGCAAGCAAGGTAAGAGGAGCAGGTGGAAAGCCTGCAGCCTCCAACGTTCAAAAACACCCCAGAGAATCTGGCGGAATTGACAAAAATACTAAGAAACCAGCGGTCACTATTTCCCCGGAGATAATCGCATGGCAAGCACGATGCAACCAGTACATCAACACGCCACACTCCCAGTCACTTTTGCTGGTGGAATTCAGAGTCTGCATGTTTCTGGACATCCAAAAAATGGCTTTATGGGAAAAATTTTGTGAAGATGTACACACAATTTTCCTGACCGCGGTGTACATTGCACCTCACTCCATGTCGCATGGTTGCCTAAACCTAGGTTTTGAAAGCAAAATGGCAGCAGATGAGGCTGCAGTGGTGCGCATAGTGGTCGACCTCCCTGAAGGGCAATGGGTCGTCAAAACTAAATGCACCATATGTACAAAATCAAACCAAATTTTCCTCAAATTCAACTTTTTGCCTACTACAGTAAAACGTGACATTTTGGAACAACACCTGAAAGATGGTCTCGCCATATATGGCAAAATACAATCTTTCGAAATGCAACGCTTCATGCTGATGCCACACCTGTGCACTGGCAAAGCCATCGCAGTTCTGACCCCAACTGAGGAGATCGCAAAGGACCTAACCCATATCCTGCACTCCACTTTTATTGATATTGCAGGGCATACCACCCACCCATTCCGGGTGACCGTGGACAGCGCGCCCCCCATTTGCACCCACTGTGACACATTTGGCCATAAGGCACATGCATGCCCCATCAAGGAGGGCGTCACATTCCAAGAGCACCCCTTGGCGGCCATGGCCAGCGGAGAGGCGCACTATGAACCAACTGCAAGCACCAAGGAGGCCTTCCCATGGGGAGCACAAGGCTGCTACCTACTGGTAAAGCCTATCTCCCCAAAAGAGTGGAAGAAGGCCAAGCAGGCCCATAGGGTCACGGCCAAGGAAGCGGCTAAAGCCACCACTGCTATCCCACACTCACAACGCCAGGAGGACATGGAGACCTTTGCGGTGGAAGCAACTTGGGAATCCATCAACCAATCAGATTGGGAAGCCCATGCTGAGCGGGCCACTCAATCCAAGGATCTGATGGGATATTCAATCTCACCCAATTGTTGCACCCAAGCTCCAATTGAAACTGACTTGGGACCCATCCCAACTGAAAAAAAAAATTTTGAC
This sequence comes from Massospora cicadina, assembly GCA_022478985.1. NCBI lineage: Eukaryota > Fungi > Entomophthoromycota > Entomophthoromycetes > Entomophthorales > Entomophthoraceae > Massospora > Massospora cicadina. The sequence goes on along the minus strand of JAKSZP010013916.1, from coordinate 23,166 downwards.
CCGCTCAACGGTGCACCAAACTCACCTGCACCGCAAAAAATTCGTCTGACGTCAGGAAAACAAAAAGTGAAGGCTAAAGTCAACGTGACTCTTTCTGCAAAAATCAACAAAAACTCCGATAGCATTGCTGCTAACACTTGCGCTGCTGTGAAGGCCCGCGGGGATCTAGAAGAGGATGGTGGGCCCAGGTGCCCACCCCCTCACACCTAAGGTGCAATGGGGGAAACCTTCACCATAGGGACGTTGAATATCGCTGGACTCAAGGCCTCCCCATCCCAGGCTAGGAAACTGAGTTTTTTATAACACAATTTATCTGTGGATATCCTGGCCATCCAGGAGTCCCACTGTCTATGATGTTCCGAGGAAGCTTGGAAAACAATGCTCCTCCCATCCCTATCCTTTTGGTCAATGCACTGTGGGGTGCTAATTCAGAAAAATAATTTTTTCAAATTTTTATTCTCAGAAACATATCTAAATGGCCAAGTGCTTGTTGTCACCTTCTCATGGGCTGACGTAGCACACGCAATTGTCAACATCTATGCCTCAAACGGTGCATGCAAGCATCAGGAATTTTTATCATCAGTCAAATCCCTCCCACTACCCCCAGACTCCTTCATAGTTGGTGACATGAACTGTTGGCTAAACACACCAACAGACCGGTGGCCTTCCTCACCCCATGCCCCCAGAGTCACGTAGAACTAAGCGTTCTAAAGGCCACCCTCAGGTTAATGGATGTGCTGCCATGGCATTCCCTGCTGCTCGAAAACATGACATGGCCCCACGTCCACAATGGCCAATTAAGGTCCATGACCCACATCGACATTATTCTTATGCCAGCAAAATTCCAACCCCACATCTCCCACTTCAAGACAACAAAATTGGAATTCATCAACCATCGACTGGTCTCGCTAACCTACCACCTACCTGTCACAGCTGCTAAGGCCCCACATTGGTACAAAATCCGCCCCCCAAGCTCAGGTCGCCAGGATTTTCCACATGGGTAGAAGAGGCAACTATGGCAAAAAAGTTTGTTGCACCATTTTGTGTGGACCTCATTTCCACATGGGCAACTTTTCAAAGATGACACCATCCGCCACTCTTGCCATCTCTCCTCCAGACGCTCATGAGCCACATCAGCAGTTATCTCGCACGCTCAGGCAGAAATGGCACACTTAGAGTCCAACATCCTAGTTACAGGATACAGCTCTGAATGGGGACGGAAGTGGGCGGAGGCAGCTGCCTACCTCAACGCACTTGAAAGACATTTTAAACATCAGGTTTGTGTTCAGTACAGGGCCACACGCATCAAAAAAGGTGACAAGTGCACAGCATATTTTTTAAAAAATTCTTTACACTGCACCAGAGCATGGCCTGCACACAGGTGCAGAGATCGGATAATTCCATTGCGGATACACTGGCTGAAGTGGCAATTGAAACGCAACAGTATTACTCCAAGTTGTACCACTCTGACCCAATTCAGCTGGCTGAAGTGGCAGAATTTCTCAACTGAGCCCACATCCACTCCATTTTCCAATACCCAGAAATAATGAAGTTGATTACTCCAAACAAATTATGGATAGCCAATCGTGGTGCACCAAACCAAAAATGCCCAGGCCCAGATGGCATTCCATATAAGTCTACAAAAAATATTTCAAATATATATCCCCATTGCTGCTCGCCTCACTTAACCAAAGCCTGATGGAAATGCGCCTCCTACCAGGAGGACATGAGGCCTTCACTGTCACACTCTTCAAGAAAGGGGATAAGCTAGACTTAGCCAACTGGCGCCCTATTTCTCTAACAAACACAGACACCAAAATTTTAACAAAAATCATGGCTAACCGTTTAGGGACTGTAGCATCTGCCACCATCTCTCCAGAACAATTCAGTTTCATCCCCAGAAGGTCGATTTAGATAACGTGCACTCTGTGGCTAATGTATGTCAGTCCACAGCCTCTGGGGCACTTGTATTATTGGACCAACAAAAGGCCTATGATAGAGTAAACTGGGAATACCTCAGGGCCTGCCTCCATCAATTCCACCTACCCCCTCGCTTCATCAACTGGGTAATGCTGCTCACAGAATCTGCAACAATGGCAGTGCATGGCCCTGGCTTCCTAACGGAAGTAGTCCATTCTCAAAGGGGCTTGCGACAAGGGGACCCCCTCAGACCACTCTTATACAACTTCAGCCTTGACCCACTACCACGAAATGTGAATGCCCAACTCACTGGGGTCCACGTGCCAGGCCAAGCCCCAGTCAAGATAATGGCGTTCGCAGATGATTATGTGGTGGGGGTGTCTAGTAATCAAGATGCACGCGCGCTTGAAGCTCTCATCCGGGAGTATTCCCAGGTAAGCAACGCGGCACTGAACGCTTCCAAAACCAAAATCATCCTCCTTGGTCGGTTTCAGAACTGCTGGACCCCAGCAATTAGTTCCCAACCTGGCCCATCTGCTCGCCCACGTCCTCGCCCTACTAATTCAAACCACACCGCCCCACTGGTGCTCCCCTTCGTGCCACGTCCTACCATAGGACCAGTACGCCATCTGAGCGTGTGGATGGAGGTAGGCGAATACACGTCAGCAGTAATGGAGTGCCATATTTTGGATAAAGTGATGAAGCGAATCGCCTCTCTCAGAGCCCACCCTACTTCCCTTACTGGCAGGATTGTTTTAGCCAACTCCATGCTCCTCTCCAAAGTCTGGTTTGGAGCCCATGCCATCCCCTTCTCCCCAAGCTTCTACAAATCCTTGTATGCCTTGCTGCAAGGATGGCTTTGGTTGGGCCGCCTTCCACCAGTGCGGCTAGAGGTCATGTTTGGCCCTCAACATCATGGTGGCATGGGCCTGCTTGACTTCAAAGCCCATGCCACCAAGATCTTGGGTACCTGGATTGCGGCCGTCACCACCCCTACACTCCCCTCCCAACACTGGTCCCGTGCATCCCGCTCCACCCTCTCCCGCTTTGGGCCTCAACAATCCATTGAACCCCCACTCCCTAATGAAATACCTCGCTTCACATACATCGGCCACAGGTCCTCACGGGACTAAAACCCACTACAAACGAATCCTCCTCTCCATGCGGAGCGCTGAGTGGAGAATTCGTATTAGTGGACATACAACCCAAAGAGGCCGCCCCTCTCCTCAGTTCACACAAGAGGTACAGGGGCTACCCATCCATGATGGCGTGATCCCCATTTGACCCCATGTCCTATCCAGGGTGGACTACCTGGACATGATGGACATCCCTTACTCCATTGAGACCCAAAGAATATCTGGAAATATGTACACCATCCTCTGTTGCAACCTCAAGACCGCTCCCATGTGTGGCGCTGCCTGAGGCGGGTGTATCGTACAGCTGAGCGCTCTAACGCTTTACACTCATCCTGTGTCGTGTGTGGCCAGTATGGAACGCTGTTCCACCACCTGGAGAAGTGCCCCACCTCTAAAGTGATATGGCGCGAAGTTCAACGTCTTCTGGGCCAGGATCAAACGCATCCCTTCAGTCTGTCAAGAGATATGTTCGCTCTATCAATGGCCTCCCCTTCTGCCCTCCCTTCGTGCTTTGGTGGTTGCAATCGCCATGTGGACCATCCACAGGATTGTCTTAGATGCCATCGCAGGCTCCACCCCCACCCTCCCAGAAGTGGTACACAGATTCCGGTCCCATTTGGTGGACCACTTTCAAGCGTGGATGTTTGGATACCTCCCACCGCGTCGCCAAAAGCTGGTCTCTTCCTGGTTCCCAGTCTGGTTCATCAAATCAGACCCCTTCCTCCACACGTGCTCAATTGTGGCTATGGCCCCTTCACACGTTTCCTCCCCCCTCCCCATAAGTGGCGTTCCCGCTGGCAACAAGAGATAGCATCGCTTCTCTGGGGTGCCTCCCCTGGTACTAAGTTTTGTCTCTTCTGAGTCATATTTGGAAGTGTCCGTCCCATGGTCAGCCTTCCCCACAATAAATTTAAATTTAAATCTAAAATACAACTTTTATTTATATTAATTATTACTGACCCTATAAAAGGGTCCCAAATATTCTAATAAAATTGAGGGATTTTTAAATTCTATCTTATAACTAATTTAATGAATTCATCCTATATGTTGGCTTACAAAGCAAACTCTGAAGGCCTGCCTTCTGAAAATAGGTCAAATCCCAATAAACCTAGGCAATATTTTAATGTTTGGATCAATCTGAAGAGAGTCCTATCTATTGTATTTGCAGATTTATATGATTAAACTGACCTGGTAGTTAGGGGGATTTGGATTGGAAGGGTCAGTGATATATATAACTTTTGGAGTAGTCTGCCATTTAAAATAACTTCTGAGTTTGTTTGGGTAATCTGAGGCAAAAAATGAGATTTTAGAACTTGAATTTGCCCATATTGGCCAAAGTTTATAGTATCAAGCTTATTTGGGCTCCTTTTTTGGGAAGCGACCATGGGTGATATGGCACCCCTGGGACCAACCAATAACTTATGGACTGTTTTATCTTATTACAGACCCTCATTATCTTCTTCAAAAAGAAAAAAGGCAGAATAGTGGGCATGAATAAATTGTACGTTTTGGGGAGCAACCCCTATGACTGGACAGGAAGGAGTTCCCATACAAGGCCAAGAAGGGGCCCAAGAAGGCTACTGTCCCCTCACCAACAAGGGCGATTTAGCCCATTTAGTGGATAAGTGGTGGTTTATAATCTAACCCTCTTAAGGTTTCTCTCCTTCTAAATCTTACTACTACCAAGGAGTTTGCAGAAAGGATTCAGGGGCTGCAAAATGAGGTAGTGGAGGCCAGAGGTCATCATCAGCAAGCAGGTTGCCTTCCCTTCCAACGCCAGATTTTCCAAAGTGTCTAAGCCAAATTTAAATTAAAATGAATCAGGTGGATTATCTTAAGCTCAGAAAACCTCCAAGACAACTCACCTCATGGTGTATGAATCCATCCCCAGTAGGTTTTGGTATGCTAAGCTGATTTTATATGAAATGGAAATGTCAGCAACTCCCTAGCCCATAAGTACGGCCCACCAGTCTTAAAAACAGATCACCACCATTTATCAAGTTGTGGATGAACCGTAAAAAATTAGTAAAGATTTTGATGGCGCTTTTTTAAGCAAGGGTTGAAATAATTTGACTCACTGACCTAGATCAAAATCACTAACAGAATTTCAGAATATGAAAATCTATTGATATCTTGCTATGTTGCATTTCTATCCCTAATGCACACCCATTCTTATTTTCTACATATGGTTTATAAGATAACAGCTTTAAACAGGTTCCTCTGTTGGTCCTCTTCCTTTACTTTTCATCTTTTAAAATAAAACCTTTAAACTCTTAAGTTTTGGCTTTTAAATAGTCTATGGTATTTATTATCTGCCATGTTCCCCAGTATTTATATAACTGGGCTATAGTAATGCTCATCACCACACTCTTTCTCCCAGTTATTGATTGGGGGTACCGTTAGAGGGACCCAACTGTGCTTGTCTCCCATCCTTGATGCTATAAAGCACTAAAAACTTATCTTTTCATCTGAGGTACTTCCAATTCTTAGTTCTAATTTCATTAGCTTATTTATGAGATTTTCACCTCCTGCTGCCAAAGACTCTCCCCTGGTACAGCCCTTGACTCTGGAGTCTGCCAATTCTGGATCCTCAACTGTGCCCACCACCATTGTTTTGCCCATACTGAGAGTATTGGTAACCCTTGTCATCAGTTGCCAGACCCAAGTTCTTCCTATTACTAGTAAATATAATTTACTTTGGTTGGCTATATCCATGGTATTATGGTCTGCATTTTAAGTGTCTACTTATCCAGACTGGCAGGCCAGTCTTAGTATTGTTAGCTACTTCCATGACAGGGAGGGTCTTAAGTGAAAGAAATGACACAGTACTCAACTACCACTTTAGTAAGGTCACCTTCTTGGACAGGGGTCTAACTTGAGGTATGTTCCCTTCCTAACTTAAAGGACTACTTATTGCAGTCAAAACAAATGGTTTGGTCCTCAGAGCTTACATATATGTCGGGATTTTAACCATATGAATCCTTCTGATAGTATCTGAATTAGGGGTTTTGTTTAGTCAGGCGTAATTGCCAGCTAATCGTCTAGTTTGATACTATTTAATGCTATAATGTAATTGAGTTTAGGTTTGGCAGAAGGTGCGTTTGCTGCCAAAATGCCATCCAAAGATTGTTGTAGGAGTTTCCAGAGGAAAGCTGATGAATCCATTATGAATCAACTAAAATGGTTCCACTGACTAATTTGGAGCATCAGTGACTCATGCTGAGGATGCTCAAAGTCCTATTTATTTACAAATTTATATATGATTGACCAGCGACTTATGCTGAGGATGGATTGACCTAATTTAATATTTGGTGATCAGATGAGCGGATCTGGAGGGAATTGCTATGAAGTATTAATGAACAAGTTTACAATCTATTAGAGTAGTGTCATCAAGAGGCTGATGGGTTTTCTGGTAGTTGATTGGCCAAAGAGTACTTGGGCGCAGTAGCTCTGAAAGTAGTATAAATAGCTGTTCATTCCCTCCTATATAAAGATCTCTTTAGCACCATTCTTACTTTGTATCTGATAGTGGCTATTACCCTGTTGGAGAAGAAGAGATAAGATAAGGGGATCCCTGATAGGTGTGGGTGATCACGCCTGGAGTGGCCGGCACTGCCAGCTCCCATGCCTCCTCCTTATGAGGAACCAGTGGGAACCTGGCCAGCTGGCTACCAGCGGATGCACTGACAGGCCACCAACCCTAGCGGGGTGCAGCATGAAATTGCCAAAGCCGCCCAGGAGGGGGATGGACTTGCCAGGGCATGCCCAGATGGGTTGGTGAAGGGTCTTGAGGGTGGGGCAGCGCAGAAGTGCCTGAGCCGCCAAGAGAGGGGGCAGGACTTGCTGGGGCACATGCCAAGGACGCCTGGGGCTAAAGGCGAAGCTGTTGGTTGTTAGAAGGTGGGTTGGATGCAGGACTTGTAGGGGTTGGAACGCCAATGAAGGCGAAATAGAAAAGGACCACCGGTCTTCATACTGGTTGGCATGGCACACTAGCAGAGCCCATGGTCAATTTTGTGACAATATATAAAGGTTTATTGGTTTTATATGGCTAGATGAAGATGGATAACCCATCTAGGATTATGAGGCCCTACTTCATAGGTTGGCTGCTGAAAGTTATACTGATAAGTCAGAGCTTAGACAAAAATGTGCTTGGATGGGTATATAAATTGCAATAGGTAAATTAGTTTTTGCTGACCATCTTCCATCAGGGTTATTTTTTCTAAATATTAGGTCTTTTTGCATTACCAAGGTGATAGGTAGGATAAAATAGTTGTGGAAGCTTAGCTTATCCTTCATTACTACCCCTGTTTATCATGTAAAGCTATCTAACTTGAGCTCATGAGTATTCATTTTTACTGCAAATTAATATTGAGGTATAATGATCTGAACCTAAGCATAACTCCAGTATCGATAATATACTAAAAGATCAAGTCAATTTTGAATTTTTGGGTGCCTTGGTGGTACTGGCTCACCAATTAAGTATACTGATGATATATGTTACTAGAAATATCAGTTTAAGAAGGTTATAAATTATCATATTATTTAGGTAAGGTTTATTCAAGACCTCAATGCAACTCTTGAAGTATGATTGATCAACTCAGTAATGCTATTTGGTAATGAATATGCATTTCCCTGATTTGTCCCCCAAACTGGCTTAAAAAGATGATCATATTGGTATAATCTTTAATCTGAATACACTAAAATTTCTCATGTAGTTTTATGATAGTAATATAGAAACTTGACATGCTAAAGCTTTTTCACTTGTCTCAGATATTAAAAGGGCTATTGATGCTATGCCATTGTTGTGCTATAATAACTATTAAACTAGATACTTCTTGGACTTTACACATGTTGCTAGATAAATAATATTTCAGGTGATGTAAGCTTCTAGCTATATATCAATTGGTACATGAAAAAAATTTCAAAGGTTAGTAAAATATGTCTTGGTCAGGAACCTCTCTGCATGGACCCTTATCAATTTCCCATTCCACTATAAAAAGAGGTATGAGCCAGCACCAGTGCCCCTCATCACCCAGGGCAATTTAGCCCATGTGGTGGATGAAAGGTGGGTCATGGCGTACCCCCTGAGAGTTGCAGTTCCCCTCCCAGTGATGTCTTCCGCTGAGCTGGTGGAAATTTGGAGGGGTTTTTGGGAGGTATTAATATTACACAAAACACCCCAACCCCACTGAGATCCCATCATTGCATCCATGCCACATCTGTCCCCAACAGGTATGGGGGCGGTCAACCTCTTCTTTACCAACTGGGTCCAGCTTTATGTAGTCTGGCCCTGGGCGCTACCTGCCAGCCACCCAAAAATTCGCTGCCATTGCAAAATGCATATATGTGACAAAAACAATTTGAGTATTTAGTCCAAAATGAATTGATGATCAGCCCAGACTCAAGTCAGTTACAAAATAGTTCAAGTGGGCCAATTTTCCAGATTGTTACAAGTTTATTCCTGATGGCAATTATGCATGTGTCACAATTTTCCACAGTGAGTTTATAAGCAGTGGTCCCCAACAGGTACCGCTGTTGCTCCATTTTTTTAACTTTCACCCTCCTTACATTTAAAATTAAAAACTATAAAAAAGCTCCAAATTTTGGTCTTATGTGCTTATTTTAAATGGAAAGTGTGATGATCTCTGGTCTAAGCACCACCTGTCTGGTCTTTGTGACTAGTTTACTCACTTTTAACACGTCATTTTGGATAGCTGTGCCTGTGGCATTCTGGCTTGGGTTTTGGGTGACACTCACCTGAAGTTCCAGGTTGGTCTTATCATTATCATCAGCACACTCCGTGACATAATGGAGTGATCATTAACTCTGACTCTCTCCACCTCGCCCTTTAGATGGGGTTCCACATGGGTTTCCCATACCAGCATCAAACCCCTCTCCAGTTGGTGAGTACAGAACAATCCTTGCCCCAGTAGATCAGGACGTTCAGGATTTGCATTTGTGTTTGAGGTTGTCTGCTGACAACACCAGATACAGCTGCAACAGGTTCAGATCGGATTTTTCCCTTCTTCCATTGGTTACCACCATTAGCTCAGAAAAACCAAAAACGCTCACCCACAAGCAGGACCACGCTTATTTTCTGTTACTAATGGAAATCCATCTGGGTGCAAACCAGGTGTCATTCAAGGCCCTGGTAGACACGGAAAGCAGGAAATTTCATGAGGTTGTAGTTGACACATCAATTGGAATTGGACTTGGATGTAGGTCTGGAGGTGGTGGTTGCATCTTCTGCGGTACAGTCAACCTACAAGGTGCATAATCTGGTACCGTTCTGGGTTGGCAGCTTTATAATTTTATATATTTCTCAGCCATGTCTGAGCTGGTATTTCCAATTATCATTGGTGTGGGTTAGTGGAGACTCCATATTTGAATCTCAACCTGGTCTCAAACATGTTACGCTTTGGAAATGCTCAGGGTGGCAGTGAGCTCCTGCTCCTTGACACCTTGGATAAAGCTTAAAGCAGAGCTTCCATTTTTATTCTTGATACACCTGAGGCCTTGCCTCCTGATTTTCCCCCATCCTTGGTAGCGTATAAGGATATTTTTGATATGAAGAAAGCTACTCAAATTCCGCCACACTGGAAGTGACCTTAAGTTCCGCATGACAGTGAAAGTGGTCAACATCAATTGTCCACTATATTCTCAATATGGCAGCAGAAAATGCAGCCTTGGACGTGTGGATTGACGACATGCTTGTGAGGGGGTGGCTCTTTAATAAGACATACTGGCCATCTCCCCCATTGTGTTCACAAAAAGCTGATGGCACACTGTGCCCTTACATAGATTACGGTCACCTCAACATCATCACAATTCACGTCTCCTACTTACTTTCGCTAGAAAAAACAATTGCCCAAGCAATTGCAAAGTCAAAAGTATTATTAAAACTCAATCTGGTATTTTTCTTTAACCAAATTTGGGTAGCTAAAGATCAGGAATGGCTTACCACTATACAGATAAAGCAAGGTATAATCCAATTCCATGTAATGCCTTTCAGGTTAAAGAACACACCTGCTATATTCCAGCGGATGTTTGATGATGTGCTGGGCAATCTGCTCAACACATGCGCTGTTGCATACATTTACAACATCCTCATCCACTTACCCAACCCTTCAAAAATCATTCTATAGATCTGGAGGCCGTGCTTGCCGCTCTACACAAGGCAGGACTATTTGTGAAGCCATCAAAGTGTGAGCTCTTCCATGATAAGGTTACCTTCTTGGATAGCCTGGTATTAAAATATCTTTATGCTATTCTGCCCTGTAAACTTGATACCATCCTCAAGTGGCCTACCCTGATGACCCAGAAGCAATTGTAGAGCTATTTTGGGCCCCACCATTTTCCTAAAAAAATTCTCCCACCCTCTCACAGATGGCCAAGCTGCTGTACACCCTCACTGGCAAGAACGTCCCATTCCTTTGGACCCCATATTGCCAGCAGGCATTTGACGCTATCAGCAAGTATTTGTGTCGCCACCTGTGCTCAAGCATGCTGATGAACCATACCCTTCATTGTCACATGAGACGCCTCTTCCACTGCAGTGGGAGCAGTCTTGTTGCAGGAACACAAGTGAGTGGAGCACCCAATAGGTGTATTTCTCCCACAAGTTTACGCTCATGGAGAAGAACCTGGCTATTTACAGTAAAAAAGTTGGCAGCTGTATAGTGGGCATTAACCTATTGGTGGTACCTCCTGAAGGGTGCCATGCATTAGGTGACATTGTGAACAGATCACCAAGCCCTCATGCACTTTTGAAAACTTCAGAATTTGGTGTACCGTCAAGCCTGGACTTACCATGACCTATGAAGTTTCAACTTTAAGTATAAATTTTTGAAGGCGTGAATGAACATTCTCCATGATTTCCTGAGCCACAACCCCACCTTATGTCCCACAGAGGTGGAGGAGTAAGACCTCACCACAGATATTTACTGCTGACCCAAATTTTATCCATCACCACACTTGAAATTTTGTTGGCAAATCCAAACCCAACTTCACCCTGTCCGCTCTAAACTTGGCTCACCAGATGACTTGCCCTGAAGGCTTGGAGTTGTCAGTGCAGCTTGTGGATCTGGTGCACAAGTGTTCCCATTACTTGGTGGGTGTGGAATGCATTCTGTTTCAGTCTCAGTTGTGGGTGCCCCCTCAGCTTTGCACAAAAGTGATTCAAGCTTACCACAATCCCCCAGCAGTTGGTCACCCTGGAATGAAAAAGTGTCTTGACTTGGTGAAGTGGACTTACAATTGGCTGGGGATCTCAAAAAAAATCCCATCATGGATAGCAAGTTGCGTTACCTGCACATGGGCAAAATCAGACCACTCTGAGCAGAACGATCTTCTCCACCCACTGCAACAGGCAAGGGGCCATGGACGTTGGTGTCCATCAACTTCATAGTTGAGCTCCTTATCTTGAATGGCCACAATGTGATTATGGTCATTGTAGACCATTTTACAAATTCACTCTTTATATCCCCTACTCAACTTCCATCACCTTAAAGTAAACGGAACATCTTTTTGTCCACCGCATCTTCTCTATGTTTGGCTTACCTCAGGAGATTGTGAGCAGAGGGGTTTGCAGTTCACACCGCGCTTTTGGATGGCCCTTCTGGCCATCCTGAAAATTCAACCATTCCAGTCTACAGCAAACCCCCAATCAGACAGCCAGATGGAGTGTTTTAATCAAATCCTGGAGCATTACCTCCAGTGTTATGCCACCGCTGCACAGGACACTTAGGCGGATGACCTTCCATTATCTCAATTCATTTACAATAATGCCACGCATGCCTCTTTGGGGTTCTCACCATATGAAGCAACGTTGAGGTACATCCATTTATTTTCTCCTGGACCATGTATTTTTTCCTGAGGTTCCCGCAGCAGTAGAGCATGATCAACAAATCCAGACCTCTCAGTCCCTGATCCATGAGCACCTTACCAAAGTGATTTGCTGATTATAAGCAATTTTATGACCAAAAGCACATTTCTGCCCCAATTTTAGGGTGTGCTCATAGGTAATTCTTGACATCCACCACCTGCACATCCAGGCCCCCTCATTGAAGTTTATGAGTAAGCGGTCAGGTCCTCATGTGGTTGGTGAATATCTGGGTTATAGTTCATTCTGCTTGTCGCTCTCTCCCCACTGAAAACAGCTCCAGTTTTCCACGCCTCCAAGCTATCTCTCTTTTCTGGCATCCCACCTAATGACCCTGAACCAGTCATTTTGGAGGGGTCAGTCAAATCTGAGGTGGAAGCAATTTTGGCGCCATACCAGTTATGCCACTCAGTTCAGTACCTGATAGCTTGTGAGGGCTTCCCTATCTATAATAATAGATGTTCAGTGCTCACAATTGCACCATTTGTCATGAGTTGGTGGAAGCATTCCTTGTGGTGCATCCTGAAGCCCCTTGCGTTTCTCCTAAAATTGCTGCATTATGGCCATCAAACTCCCCAAGGCCTACAAAAATATTGTGCTTACTCAGTTCCCCAATGTCAGTGTTCCTCCCCTTTATAAAGGTAAGGGTAATGTAAGACTTGATCTGGAACCTCTTCGCCTGGACAAGGATCAATTCCCTTTTCACTCTAAAAAGGGTTGAAAGCTGGCACCAGTGCCTCTCATTGCCCAGGGAACTTTAGCCCATGTGGTGGATGAGAGATGGGTCAAGGCATGCCCCCTGAGAGTTGAAGTTCCCATCCCAGCGTTACCTTCCAGAGCTTGTGGAAAATATTTGGAGGTTTTGCTGGGAGGTGGTGAAATTGTTTGAAACACCCCAAACCCACCAAGATCCCACCTTTACATCCATTCCACACCCATCCCCAACAGGTATGGGGTGGTCAACCTCTTCCCTACCAACTGGGTCCAGCCTTATGTGGCCTGGGCCTGGATACTATCTGGAAGCCACCCAAAAATTCGCTGCCATTGCAAAATGCATATGTGTGACAAAAAATAAAATTCTAGTAATGAGCCCAAAATGAATTTGGCTGATCAGTCTGGACCCAAGTCAGTTTTAAAATAGGTCTGGTGGGCCAATTTGCCAGATTGTTACAAGTTTATTCCTAATGGCATTTGTGCATGTGTCAAAATTTTCCTAGTGAGTTTATAAGCAGCAGTCTCTGAAGGTACCACTGTCACTCCATTTTCCTAACTTTATCCTCCTTGCATTTAAATTTAATCTATAAAAAACTCCAAATTTTGGTCTTAAGTGCTTATTTTAAATGGAAAGTGTGATAATTTCTAATCTAGGCACCCCCTGGCTGGTCTTTGTAACTGGTCTACTAACTTTTACCACATCATTTTGGACATATGTGCCTGCGGCATTCTGGCTTGGGTTTTAGATGGTAACACACCTGGAGTTCCAGGTTGGTCTTATTATTATTATAAGCATGACCATGAAAAATATGAAAGCCTCATAAAGTCTAGGGTTGTAATTTAGTTTATTATCGAATCAGGTAAATATTCCAGCTTATTGTCAACAGGATTACCACTCTGTTAGAAATAATAACAATTTGCAAACATAGTGCAGGTGGCAGTCTGTTTAATTTACAATTATTAGATACTAGCTAATTCACCCAGCTTTGCTTAGGTTTACAATTTACCAGATGATTCTAATCAAATTTATTTAGTTTTTATATTATTAGATGGCCATTAATAAGTTTATAAACCATTAAACTTAAAGAATATTTAACTACCAACCACTTGGCTAAAATCAATCAAACCTATCAAGTTATTTAAATAATCAATCATTTAGCCAAAGTATAATTGGACTATCAAATTAACCAAAAACTAGCAACCACTCAGCCAAAACTAATTGAAATTATTTTATTTTATTTTATTTATTGTGAGGAAGGCTGACCAGGGGACAGACACTTCTGAATGTCAACCCAAAAGAAACAAAACTTAGTAACGGGGAAGGCACCCCAGAGAAGCAAAGCTATCTCTTGTTGCCAGCGGGAACGCCACTATGGGGAGGGGGAGGGAACGTGTAAAGGGGCCGTAGTCACAATTGAACATGTGTGGAGGAAAGGGTCCAATTTGATGAACCAAACTGGGAACCAGGAGGAGACCAGCTAATGGTGACGCGGTGGGAGGTACCCAAACATCCACGCCCGAAAGTGGTCCACCAAATGAGACCAGAATCTGTGGACAGCTTCTGGGAGGGTGGGGGTGGAGCCTGTGATGGCATCCAAGACAATCATGTGGATAGTCCACATGGCGATTGCGACCATCAGAGCACAGAGGGAGGGTGGAAGGGGGGATACCATGGATATAGCAAACATATTTCTTGACAGACTGAAGGGATGTGTTTGATCCTGGCCAAGCAGACGTTGAACTTCGCGCCATATCACTTTAAAGGTAGGGCACATCTCCAGGTGGTGGAACAGCGTTCCATACTGGCCACACACGATGCAGGATGAGTGTAAAGCATTAGAGCACTCAGCCATATGGTACACCCACCTCAGGCAGCACCACACATGTGAACGGATTTGAGGCTGCAACAGAGGGTGGTGTGCGTATTTCCAGATATTCTTTGGGTCTCAATGGAATAAGGGATGTCCATCATGTCCAGGTAGTCCACCCTGGATAGGACATGGGGCCGTGTGGGGATCAAGCCATCTTGAATGTGTAGCCCCTGTACCTCCTGTGTAAACTGAGGAGAGGGGCGGCCTCTCTGGGCTGTGTGTCCACTAATATGAATTCTCCACTCAGCGCTCCGCATGGAGAGGAGGATTCGTTTGTAGTGGGTTTTAGTACTGTGAGGACCTGTGACCGATGGGTGGGAAGCCAGATATTTCATCAAGGAGTGAGGGTTTGATGGATTGTTAAGGCCCAGGGCTTGGGAGAATTTGGAGCGGGCCGCGCAGGACCAGTGTTGGGAGGGGAGCGTAGGGGCAGTGACAGCCGCAATCCAGGTGCCCAGGATCTTGGCAGCAAGGGCTTTAAAGTTGAGCAGGCCCATGCCACCATGACAACGAGGGCCAAACATGACCTCAAGCTTCACTGGTGGTGGGCGGCCTGACCAAAGCCACCCTTGCAGAAGGGCATACATAGATTTGAAAAAACCTGGGGAGAAGGCGATGGCATGGGCTCCAAACCAGACTTTGGAGAGAAGCATAGAGTTGGCTAAAACAACCCTGCCAGTAAGGGAAGTAGGGTGGGCTCTGAGGGAGGCGATGCGCTTCATCACATTGTCTAGAATACGACTTTCCATTACTGCTGAGGCGTACCCACCTGCCTCCACCCACACGCCCAGATGGCGGACAGGCCCTATGGTAGGGCGTGGCACGAAGGGGAGCACTAGTGGGGCGGTGTGGGGTGAGCAGGGAAGGCGAGCACGTGTGTGAGAAGATGGGCAAGGCTGGGTATTGGTCACTGGGGCCCAGTAGGTTTAATACCGACCAAGGAGGATGATTTCAGTTTTGGAAGCATTCAGTGCAGCATTACTTACCCGGGATACTCCTGGATGAGAGCTTCAAGCGCGCATGCGTCTTGATTATTAGACACCCCAACCACACAGTCATCTGCAAACGCCATCATCTTGACTGGGGCTTGGCCTGGTACATGGACCCCAGTGTGGTAAGAATTCACATTTCGAAGTAGTGGGTCAAGGCTGAAGTAGTATAAGAGTGGGCTAAGGGGGTCCCCTTGGCATAGGCCCCTTTGAGAATGGACTACTTCCGTTAGGAAGCCAGGGCCACGCACTGCCATTGTTTCATATTCCGTGAGCAGTATTACCCAGTTGATGAAGTGAGGGGGCAAACGAAATTGATGGAGGCAGGCCCTGAGGTATTCCCAGTTTAATCTATCATAGGCCTTCTGTTGGTCCAAAAATACAAGTGCCCCAGAGGCTGTGGACTAGCATGCATTAGCCACAGAGTGCACATTGTCCCAAATCGACCTTCTGGGTATGAAATTGAATTGTTCTGGGGAGATGGTGGCAGATGCTACAATCCCTAAACGGTTAGCCATGATTTTAGTTAAATTTTTGTATCCATGTTAGTCAAAGAAATGAGGCGCCAGTTGGCTAGGTCTAGCTTATCCTCTTTCTTGAAGAGTGTAACGGTGAAGACCTCTTGCCCTCCTGGTAGAAGGCGCGTTTCCAGAAGGCTCTGGTTAAGGGAGGCAAGCAGCAGTGGGGATATATATTTGAAGTACTTTTTATAGAATTCATATGGAATGCCATCAGGGCCTGGGCATTTCTGATTTGGTGCACCACGGATGGCTGACCAGAGTTCATTTGGAATAATCAAATTCATTAATTCTGGGTATCAAAAAATGGTGCGGATGTGAGTGCTGTCAAGAAATTTCGCCACTTTGGCTGGCTGAATTGGATCAGATCGGTACAACTTGGAGTAATACTTTTGTATTTTGATCACCACTTCAGCCAGCGTATCTGCAATAGAATCATCCAATCTCCGCACCTGTGTGCAGGCCATGCTCTGGTGCAGTGTAAAGAATTTTTTAAAAAAATATGCTGTGCACATGTTGCCCTCTGTAATGTGTTTGGCCCTGTACTGAACACAAACCCAATGTTTGTGTTGTCTTTTGAGCGCGTTGAGGTGGGCGGCTGCTTCTGCCCACTTCTGGCCCCAAGCAGGGCTGTAGCCTGTGGCTGGGATGTTGGATTCCAGGTGTGCCAACTCTGCCAGAGCGCGTGAGATGATGGCTGATGTAGCTCACGAGCGTTGGGAGGAGAGGTGGCGAGTGTGGCGGATGGTATCCTCTTTTAAGGCTGACCATGTGGAAATTGGGTCCGCACAAAATGGTGTAATAAACTCTTTTGCCGAAGTTGCTGAATCCACCCAAGTGGAAAATCCTGGTGACGCAAGTTTTGGTGGGCAGAGTTTGCACCAATGCAGGGCCTTAGCCACTGTGACAGGTAAGTGGTAGGTTATTGAGACCAGCCAGTGGTTGGAGAATTCAATTTTTGTTGTTTGGAAGTGGGAAATGTGAGATTAAAATTTCACCGGTGTGAGGATAAGGTTGATGCGAGTCATGGACCTTAATTGGCCGTTGTGGACGTGGGAGCGCGTCATATTTTTGAGCAGCCAGGCTTGCCATGGCAGTGCATCTAATAACCCAAGGGTGGCCTTTAGAACGCGAAGTTCTACATGACCCTGGGGGGCGTGGGATGAGGAAGGCCAACAGTCTGTGGGTGAGTTAGCTAACAGTTCATGTCGCCAACTACAAAAGGGTCAGGGGGTAACAGAAGGGATTTGACCAATGAGAAAGATTCCTGATGCTCTCATGCACAGGTCGGGGCATAAATGTTGACTATAGTGTGCGCCACATCAGCCCACAAGAATGTAACAATGAGGATTCAGCTATTGAGGAAGGATTCCGATGATAAAAATTTAAAAAAATTGTTTTACAAACTAGCACCCCACAGTGCTCTGACCAGAAGGATAGGGAAGGGAGGAGCATGGTTTTCCAAGCGTCCTTGGAACCTCATGGACAGTGGGACTCCTGGATGGCCAGGATGTCCACGGGTAATTTTTTTGTAAAAAACTCAGTTTCCTAGCCTGGGACAATGAGGCCTTGAGTCCGGCAATATTCAACATCCCTATGGTGAAGGTTTCCCCCATCGCACCCTAGGTGTGAGGGGTGGGCACCTGGGCCCACCAACCTCCTCTGGATCCCCATGGGCCTTCACAGCAGCATGGGTGTTTGCACCAACACTATCGGTAGTTTTGTTAATTTTAGCAGACAGGTTTGCGTTGGCTTTTGCCTTTGCTTTTTGTTTCCCCAACGTTAAACAAATTTTTTGTGGTGCGGATGAGTTCAGTGCACCAACGTTTGGGTCAAAAAAAATTTTCAGGTAGGTTGGAAGCCAAGTCAGTTTCAATCAGGGCTTGGTTGCAAAGGTCAGGTGAGATTGAGTTGCCCATTGGATCCTCAGATTGGGTGGCCCAATTGGCATGGGCTTCCCAATCTGATTGGTTGAGGGATTCCCAAGTTGCTTCCGCTGCAAAGGTTTTGATGTCCTCCTGGTGTTGGGAGTGTGGGATAGCGGAGGCAATTTTAGCCGCTTCCTTGGCCGCAGCCCTGTGGGCCTGTTTGGCCTTCTTTTGCTCTTGAGGGGAGATAGGCTTTACTAGTAAGTATCAGCCTTGTGTTCCCCATGGGAAAGCCTCTTTGGTGCTGGTGGTTGGTTCATAGTGCACCTCTCTGCTGGCCATGGCCGCTGAGGGGTGCTCTTGGAATGTGACGCCTTCCTTGGTGGGGCATGCATGTGCCTTATGGCTGAACGCGTCACAGTGGGTGCAGATGGGGGGTGCGCTGTCTACGGTTACCCAGAAAGGGTGAGTGGTATGCCCTTTGATATTAATATAAGTGTAGTGCGGGATCTGGGTTAGGTCCTTTGCAATCTCCTTGGTTGGAGTCAGAACTGCAATGGCTTTGCCGGTGCACAGGTGTGGCATCAGCATAAAGCGTTGCATCTCAAAGGATTGTATTTCGCCATATATGGTGATACCATCTTTCAGGTGCTGCTCCAGAATGGCACGCTTGACTGTAGTGGGCAAAAAGTCAAACGTGAGGAAAATTTGGTTAGATTTTGTCCATCTGGTGCATTTGGTTTTGACAACCTGTTGCCCTTTGGGGAGGTCAATCACTACATGCACCACAGCAGCTTTATCTGCTGCCTCCTTGTTTTTGAAACTGAGGTCCAGCCAACTGTGTGACATGGAGTGAGGTGCGATGTACACCGCAGTCAGAAAAAAAGTGTACACATCCCCACAAAATTTTTCCCATAAAGCTGTTTGTTGGATATCCAGAAACACCCAGACTCCATATTTCACCAACAAGAGTGGTTGAGAGTGCGGCGTGTTGATGTACTGGTTATATTGCGCCTGCCAAGCGAGGATTTCTGGGGAAATAGTGATCACCAGTTTTTAATTTTTTCTATTCTGCCAGTTTCTCCAGGGCATTTTCAAACGTTGGAGGTCGCGGGCCTACCACCTGTGGCTCTTACCTTACTTGCCCACTGCTCCCTGACATGGGCGCAGACTAATCTCCTCTATGAGATTATCAAACTAGATTTAGACTTGAATTGAATAAGTTGCAAAAGTGATTGCAATGAGAGAGAAAAGTAACTAATTGAAATTATCAGATTTACTAAACCTTCAACCATTTAGCCAAAACAGTTATACAGGCCTTCATTTTTCGTTTGCATCATGTTTTTCAAGTTTTGATGATATATTCTTATGTATGTTTGTGCGCTGAATCCAAAAATGACCTTAGTTTCTTTCCATCATGTCAGAATTCTTTGCAAGTTGCAATTTTCTAAGTGTAGTATATGTCAAAAAATATCACAAATATGGGACATATTGACAGAGTGAAAGAAGTTTGTTTTGTATAAAATGTATTATTTGCAGCTTATAATAGACATAATAAAATAGAATATAGAAATATAAAAATAAAAAACTACAATTTTAATCGTTGTTGACACCTTTTTGGACCAGCCAAATGTGTTATATATCAAAAAAATCATAAATGTAAGATGTAATGACAGAAAAAATACCTAGAAAATTCTGTCATCTGTCATTTTATGATGAAAATGAATTGAGCACATGATAAACTAGCAGATGACAGCACTTTCATCATTAAACGTGTTGTACATCTTAACTGTCAGTGTTAGAGCAACTGTTGGTACATATATTACATGATCAAAAGTGTTTGTGTCAGTGGATATATGCTAAAAAGCAAACATACAGTGTTCAAATTGGCACCAAGTGGCTGTAAAAAGTCTGCAGGTTCCTTTAGTTACAATTGTGGTAAGTTAATCATATCAAGAAATAAGGGTATATAACATTGTTCATGCAGCAAGAGTATATTGTATATTTCAGTGCAAAACTAGGAGATCAAGACAAAACTTGGGTACCCCACTATGTTTGCTATATGAGTGTTGAAGGACTGAGAAGGTGGTCAAAGGGTGAACAACATGCCTCAGCTTTGGCGTTCTGATGGTCTGGTGAGAACATCAAAGTTATAGTAATAATTGTTACTTTTGTTCAACCAGTGTTCACTGTTTCAATGTAAAGAACAAAAAGAACATCATCTGTTCAAATCTGCCATTGGCTTTACATCCTGTCCTTCATGGTTCAGATGTACCAGTGCCTATGCAACCAGAACATTTACCTGAAGTCGATGGTTCATAGATTGAATCAAGTGAAGAAACTGAAGATAATGAAGAGGAGTACAAATCTGGCAATTATGATCCACAACCATTTACACAAATTGAACTGAATGATTTGATTCACAATTTACATCTAACCAAAGAGGCTTCAGAATTGCTTGGTTCATGGCTTAAGGATAAGAATTTTCTTGCAGCTAGTGCTTTGTTCCTTGGTTCAGGTAAAGATAAAAAGATTTTATTCCATACTTTTTGGAAGAAGGAGACTTAGTATTCTGCAATGATATGTTTGGACTGTTTAAGATATTCAATATTCCATATAAAAGCACTAATTAAAGATTATTTATTGATCTATCAAAATGAAGCCCTAACAAGTTGAGTGCCATGCCAATTTTTAAGGAAATCCCCATCAGGCCATATGCACTGCTTAGAAGCGCTGGTATTGTGGTATAGCAATGTGAAGCGCACTACTAACAGATTGAAATTTACTCAATATAGCTGTGTAATATTAGGGCCATTGTTTCTTATCATACTAGAAGATATTTATGTTTAGAATGAAATGCTTATAGACATTCATTTAACACATTATGTGCCAAGTCTGTTTTGTTTTGTTTATTATTTGGCCCACTAGATAAGATTTCATTGAAATCAGCTTGCAGCTGGGGTTCCTTTTATGACAAAGCAATGTAAACTTTTTAGAAATTGATGCAGCCTGAACAAAAAGTTAATGTCAGTCACTGGTGGTTGACATGGCCTAAATGAAAAGTTAGTATCAGTCACCGGTGGTTGATGCAGCCTAAACAGAAAGTTCAGTGTCAGTCACCAGTGACTGATGTGGCACTCAACGTGTTAAAGTTGTCCTGCTTCACAATGGAAACAGGTATGCATCAATACCCATAGGGCATTCTGTACACTTAAAAGAACAATACAGCTATTTAAAATTTGATCTCCAGAAATTTAAGTATGACAATCATAAGTGGATCATGTGTGGTGATCTCAAAGTAATATTGATAATCCTTGGACGGCAAGGTGGGTACACAAAGTTTTCTTGTTTTTTGTTGAGTGGGATAGCAGAGATAGGGAAAATTATTAGAAACTGAAAGATTGGCCACAATAAGCTTCATTAGAACCTGGAGTACTAATGTGCTCCAAAAACCTCTCGTTGAGTTGAAGAAAGTTCTCCTTCCACTTCTACATATTAAATTAGGCTTGATGAAACAATTTTTGAAAGTCATACCAAAAGATGGTAAACGTTTCCAGTATATTTGTAAAAATTTCCAGCCTTGTCAACTGCAAAATTAAAAGAGGGTGTCTTTATGGGTCTAGATGTTAGAAAACTTTGCAAAGATGGAAATTTTGAAAAAGAAATGGAAGTTGTTGAAAAAGAATCCTGGGTTGCTTTTAAAGATGTAGTCACCAAGTTTCTGGGCAACAAGAAGGATCCAAATTTCAAGTCTATTGTTGAGACTATGCGGCAGAAGTGCCAAAATTTAGGCTGTTCCATGAGTTTGAAGGTTCATTTCCTATATTCACATTTGGACTATTTTCCTGAGAATCTTGGTGCTGCTAGTGAAGACTTGGATGAGAGATTTTATCAGGACATCAAAGAAATGGAAAAGCGTTACCAAGGAAGATGGAATACTACAATGCTGGCAGACTATTGCTGGATGTTGCACTGAGATGATCCCAGAAGGGCACATGCCCAGAAAAGCTTGAAACAGAGCATGGCTGGTCCAAAAAGTTGTATCAACAGCTAAAATCGTGAGTTTTTTATTTTCTATATTTCTATATTCTAACATATTATGTCTACCATAAGCTACAAAATAATATATTTTATATGAAACAAACATATTTCACTCTGTCATTAAGTCTTATATTTGTGATATTTTTTGACATATACTACATTTGGCAAATTGCAATTTGCAAAAATTCTGATGTGATGGGAAAAAACTAAGATGATTTTTGGATTCAGCGCAAAAATATGCATAGGATTCAACCATCAAAAATTACAAAACAGAAACATCGCAGGCTTGTGTTATTTGTTAAATCAACCAAAACCTATTAACCACTCAGCCAAACCCACTTGTTGAACTTTTAAATCAACCAAAAGCTATCAACCGCAGGGGAGAATACCCTAGTGATAGAATATGGACCCTCTACCACTTCTCCCCAAATTCAATCCCAGTAGATGAACTTTGGGTAGGGGACAATTATGACTGTGTTGGCATTGTGCACAAATGCCCCAAACCAAGATAGCAAATAGTAAGGCAGTCCATGGAGTTCCTGGCCTATCATATGCTATGCATGGCTTTCTGGGGTTTATCCTCCTTTCCCATTAATTCAAATCCCCTTCATTGGTATGGTATCATCCCCAGGTCAGCCCACCTTGAAAAAATTTAAAAACTACCAATTGCTTATCAAACCCTATGAATCTATCAAGTTAAATGAATGATACCAAAACG
The DNA here is from genome assembly GCA_022478985.1 of Massospora cicadina. Lineage (NCBI taxonomy): Eukaryota > Fungi > Entomophthoromycota > Entomophthoromycetes > Entomophthorales > Entomophthoraceae > Massospora > Massospora cicadina. The sequence continues at coordinate 507 of JAKSZP010013916.1, read as the reverse complement.
CTTAGCTGAAATGATATAGGTTTACCATTAGAACCTTATACCTTTTTCAAACTTATAGATAACTTTTATTAAAATCATTATATTATTTTGAAAAATAGCCTATGCCTATTTTCAAAATATATAAAGTATGTGCACCAAGTTTGGTGATCTTTGGTTGATCCAAGCATGAGATAATATAAGGGTGGTTAGCCTGGCAGGTTATCCCTGCTTCCACCCTAGTGCAGGTTTTGTTCAACATAGGTTCAAAACCTGTACTGGGTTGGACAAGCATAATATTCTCTATCCCCTCTTAATATTATTTAATGATGTGGAGTTAAAAAAGGAAGATTTGGGTGGTTGTCATGTGGGGTGGTTCTTGCTACTGCTGAATCTTTAAAAAAATCATGAGTAATATGTCTTCTATATATACAATGATCTTTATATAGATTACTAGCGGAGTTACCCGTGCTTCGCTACGGTTTCTATAGAATTTCAGGTGATTCGAATTGATTAATTTAGATTTTATAT
>JAKSZP010013915.1:0-31961 GCA_022478985.1 Massospora cicadina | reverse complement strand
TTCATGTTTAGTTCATTACTAATCTGGCTTAAGAATTAGTATTATTGGGTTTACCCTGGTATGGGCAATGCATCATATCTTTTCTATTTATTATCTCTTTATTTTAGATCAACTTATAGTCATTATTAACTTACTAAACCAAACTTCATTGGGGCCTAAGGCCAAAATCATTATTTAAAAAGATTCTGATGCTCAAGCAATATTTATTAGTAATGCTAAATTTAAAACTGAACATATTTAAGATAAATCGCCTCCATAGTGCTCCGCCAAATGATAAGACAAGGTGATTTCCCCAAACAACTTATACCATTAGATATTGTAAAGAGGTTATTTATATGCTAACCCACCTAGTTGTCTCGAATATATCCTTCACTATCTATTATGACTTATCTAACATTAACTTTCTCCATGGAAGTTAATAAAAACTAAACAATTTTGTTACCATTATTGATCTCAGTCCAGTCTGTCATGATAAATCTTAATCTATTCTAACTATCAACATGAACTGTGCCATTATATCATACATTTCTGCATTTACTCTATCCTTCACGTGGTATGCGCCAATCCCTCATCATAATCTTGTTATTCCTTGTATTTTGGATAAGGGCATCTTTTTACATAAAATATTTAAAAACATTATATTCTAGTTAGTGTACCCTATGTTCCCTTGTAATTTTACAATGTCAAAGCATACTGAAGTTGTGACCCTGTAGTCTTGTCATTACAAACCCTATTATAAAAATGTGCATATACATCGTTCTAATACCATTTTTACAAAGAGCCATCTCAAGGGAAGTTAAAAATTTGAAACAATGTAAGCCTACACAAATATGGTCTAACTAAAGTATGTTTAAGTAGCTAATAAATTATTGCTGGCTTGTTGCCAATAGAAGCAAATCTTAAAGTGGTGCTCACTACAGGAGCACTTTGACTTGCCACTGTAAAATGACAATCACCAATAGGAAACCCAATATATTCAGTTATAAAAAACACAATAGTCCAATACTACCAACAAATAACTCACTACCAATTGTCATTTGAAATATAGAGACTTTAAAAAGTGATTGAAGAAGTACAATCTTGCAGAGCTGTTGAATAGACAATTTACTAATTACATTTTGGACAATTTGAAACGTTGAAGAAAACTATAAAAAAATCTGACATTGAGATAATATGGGTCCAAATGATATACTCTATAGCGAACATCAACTTTTATTGAGTATCCAATTTGAAAATGTTGCCTGTTATATAGCATATTATATTTTAAGAGAAAGAAGAAAATCTAGGCTTGACAATAGAATCCTTAGTAAATTTGGTACTACATAATCTCAGAAATCTGAAACAGCTTGCAAAGTCACTCCTCTAGTATTAACCACTTATTTAGATGAAGCCTGGGCTTAAACAATTAATCTTGTACTTTTCCCCCAAAAAAATGTCACTGTTAATTCACCTGGCAATAATAAGCCTGAAAGTAATTTGCTTATCCTCGTGAATATGTTGATTAACCAGTTCAACAATTAATCTTTACTTGCTAAAGCTCACAGAAATCAGAAGAATTAACTATCCAAGCTGCTTATGGGCTACTGCAATGTAAAATAAACCCATAGATGTGAGATTAATTATGTGGATGAACCATTTTATAGAGTGTAGGCTTACCAAAGTTACTAAACTAATAAGATAAAAATTTATACAAATGAAATTTAGCTTATATTATACCAAACCAAAGCCTTTTGACCAAGCACAAGTATGAAAGTATTCATGCCCGATTCACCTTCCTGTTCAAGGCCCACCACCGTTATAATAATTTTTGTGGACAAATTTAGCTGATAAATCTTGCAACTAAAAATATTACTAAAGATAAAGCCAAAAAACACTTACCAGAAGCTCCAAAATTAATTGTGTGGAAGACGTTTATTATGCAGGTAAAAAAATACCTATAGGTTTTCCAGAATTTAACTGCGCTAAAGATATGAAATCTTTTACCAGAATCACAAATATAAATTTATATAGAAGAGCTGAATTATGTAGAAGGAACATAAGATGAATGTGTGGGCTAAGTATAATTATGCTTCGCTGAAAATACTCACATAGTAAAGCTAAAAACGTGTAAGAACTCTAAACAAGTGGACAAGATTTCCAAAATTAAGCTGCACTGTGACAAGTAGTGTTAAAGAGTCAATTTACATAGAAGAACCAAAAGTTGTGCACGTGGGTTCACCAAAAATCATGCTGCACTCTACTAAATTGCGTAGAAAAGCTGAATACCATGAAAAGCTGGAAGGTGAGATTGTAGGCTCACAAAAGTATGCTTCACAATGATGAATTGTGTGAAAGATTAAAGTCTCATGCGAGGGTGGAGATGAATACATGAACTCTAAAATTATGTTCTGGTGAAACAAAGTGCACAATTGAGCCAGATAAAGAGCGTTTGGGAACACCATGACTTTAATTAGTATGATAAGTTAATTACTGTGACGAAGATCCCAGTAATAAAACGCTTCCTCTCAACAAGACTCATGCTATCTGATAGAGTCACTTAGACCATCCAAAATCTAAGCCTCCAGGCTTAATTTAGCGTTCTACCTTAACGGAATCAAATTTGTGATAGTTTGCTCAGATTAACCGAGCTAAGGGCTTATGCAACCATTTTTATTTCCCTTCTTTGAGATATTCGTCCATCCCAGAGGATTGCTCTGATAACTCAAGCCAAACCCCCCATAGTCAAAAAACATACCTGTTAATTTATTTTATCCAGAAATCTTTTGTAATTATCTAGTATATAACCATTTTTAGTTTACTACTGTTACAAAAAAATAAAGCCTTACTTTTATTTAAGAGAAATTGTGATGATTTCAAGAAGTTACATGGCTGCTTTTTTGATTTTTATTTGAAGGCGTGTCCAAAAACCTTTTGCATTTATAAGCCCACTAAGCAATTAAATCATCTTAAATACTTTTCCTTTTCTAATTGGAAATTATTTTATATATGATGATTTGAGGCCTCCAAATCCAAAATTAAATCAACCAATTAATAGAGCAAAATTACATATGATGAAAGATTTCAGAATCAAAAACTAGATTTGAAGTGTCCAACCATTTTCTAAAAAGCAAAGCTATGATCAAGTATTTGGTCTTATCTGACATTTTGGTCAAACAAACCAACAAAAAAAACTATTTATGCTAAATAAAAAAATTTGACGTTATTAAATGGTACTATCTTAAGAAGTTTTGGAATCTCATTCACTATATTAGATCTCCAAATAAATAAAGTTCCCACTATCCTCAAAATTATAAATCAAGTTGCTCGCACTCAAATCATATAGGTCTATAAGATTTAGTCATAATTCTACCTCAACCATCTCACTTTTCATAATGCCAACTTGACTTATGAGACAGTGTTTTTAAATAAATTTTTTGATGTTGTTTCACCATAAATACCATCTTATACCATTGTAAGAACCTGAAAGAAAACTCAAATATGAGGGTTATCCTAACCAATGCAAGTCTTTCCAATATATCCTGTCCTCAAGCTTTTCTCATCAGCATGATATAAAGATTAAGCTTAAACCTCTTGAGCGAGGTAATATGCTTGAGCTTTGGGATCCCCACATTTTTATAATCAAGCTTTCTATGGCAAACAGATCAAAAATTTTATGTTAAAAAAGTGATTTGCCATATCACTAACACCTTAAAGATTGAAGCTGAGACAAAACTCATGCTCTCTGGGCTAACGTCTATTCTAACTGCCTTGATTTATTATAACTGGCCCAAATCTGATGTGCTGGGACTATCTAAGGCTAAACAACACTGGAAAGATTTATTGTTACCCCCAGTCAAGGCTTGAAGGGGGCTCTGTAATTTTTTAGCCTAGTATGATATAATCTCAACTTTGGGCTTACAATCAATTTTTTACTCAATTAAGCTTATATCATATATCATTAATTTAATGAAATTAACTTCATTGAACCTAAGTCGCAAAGTCAATAGTATTATATTGCAACGCACCAAGCAATATCTAATAATACTGAATTTGCAGTTGAAAAGATTTTGATTATATAGCCTCCTTAATGCTTCATTGACCAATGAAAAAGGTCAATCACCCCAACTAACTTTTATCATTATAGTATTAAGGAAAGAGGCTCTAATTAATGCTTATCTTACCCAATACTCCTAATTACCCTTACAACATCTATCATGCAAACTATCTGTTGGTTTCCAATGACAGCTGATAAAAACAAATCATATGTGTTACATATTGATTTCAGTACAACCTATGATGATAAATTCTGATCTATATTACTTATAACATAGACTGTGCCATTATTATCCTAAAATTCCTGAATCTGGTTTCCTTGAATGTGGTGTTCGCCTATCCCTCATCAGACCCTTGATTGTCCTCCAGTACTTAAGCTAAAGCCATATTTTTACATAATAAGGTACTTTAATTATAGTTTTGTCTTTTGAGTAGTGTATATTTTATATTCCCTTGTAATTTACCGACGTCAAGATGTAATTCATTTGTGACCTTGGAAATTTGCCATTATTAACCCTCCTACTTGTAAAAAGTGCATAGCCATAGCCTCTTTCAAGCCATTTTTGATCTAAAGAGCCATTCTAAGGAAATATAGAATCTCCTAATCAACCATAATCCAACTAAGGTTGTCAAACTCAAGAACCTTTGAAGTACTTAATAAAATTATTTCCAACTTGTTGCCAATAGTAGCAAAGTCAAGACCCAAGTTGCCAAGATAGTACAAAAGAATGTATATAAAATGATTTGGTAAGGGTCTCTGAATATCAATATATGCCAAGCCAATTCTTACCTTAAAATCCATCACCAAAACCATATAGAACTTACCTTGTTGTTCCATCTTCCCTGATAATCATCATGGGCCTCCTAGAAATATTACTTGCCAACTATACATCAAACGCATCCCTTCTTTATGAATCCTAACTTCTCAAAAAAATTTCATAGGGTTTAGAGCTGTTTTGAAATCTGGATTCATTGACCTTCAAACCAACACTGAGTATAAAAGAAAAACGCCAACGATTTCCATGCAGAGCCTTGTTCTTTATTCCCTTCATTGACAGTATATTATAAAACTTCACATTACATGATAACCATACTGAGTCCAATAAGTGTGGAAACCTCATAAAAGGGTCTATAAATAATCTATCTCCTCTAAAGACAATTATTGGGCGGCCTATATCATCTCTTAAAACAAAAAATATTAATAAACTCAGCGTAACAGTTCTCTTTACTGTCACTGAAGTCCAAAAATGGGCTTGAAGCTTTAAATTAGTGGGTTAAAAACGAAAAGATAGAGGAAATATAGACTACTTTAATATTTTAGAAAGTTCCAATGTTTATAGGCGCATGGGGACATGGTGCCTTAGGAACCTCTATGGCCCCAAGAGATCAGGATCTACTACTGCCTATTGGATCGATTTCCTGGGAGGCGCCTCAATGTACAGCGTCGTCCTCATGACTGTATCTGTGGGGGCATCGCCTCTCATGATTTGAGAAACAGGGACGGGGTTCCTGAAGGTGATTCCACCGTTTCTCATATGCGTGATGCTTCCTGATCAAATCTGGTTTTGGTGCCTTCAGGATAAGGCTTCTTTTGTGCTGGTTTGAGAGTTGATCTGTTGAGGCTTAATTCAGGAGCAGGTGTTTTGGCTTTCTCGTCATCTCAAATCCCAACAACGCTCCCATCAAGATTCTGTCTGAGGAAAGAATAGGGCTGGAGGAACTGGCCATGTACTCTTTTCACCACTGTCCCTTTGTTGATGTCAGTATTAAAGTACTCAGAGTTCACCTTGCGAATGTCCTTATAAGGTTCAGAATAAAGACCGTTGAGCTTATTCTGCCAACCTCTGGGTTAATGATGATAGAAGAGAATGGGGTCACCTAATTGAAAAACAGGTAAGGAGGGTCGGCTGACATTAAATCAGGATGTTTCCTTCCAGTGGTGGTGAAGATGCCTTGCATGGCTAGGGCTTAAAAACGGACAATTTCAACAGCTAAGGCCCTCATGGTTAGATCAGAGTTCTCAGGAACGGAGGTTTTGAGAAAAGGCTGGATGCTACTTGAGAGCCGAGGAGAACGACCATATAGAGCTTCAAAGGGGGGGATTTTATGACTTGAAGGTAGCTTTTCTATAGGCAGCAAAGCGCTGGGTAAATTATGATTCCAGTGAATAGGATTAGAGGCGGCCATCTTCTGTAAAATAGATACAAGCGTTCCATTAGCGCATTCCACCACCCCATTAGTTGACGGGTTGTATGGGGCGGCAAAACTTTGGTTAGTGCCAAAAATCATAGTGAGGTTCTTGGGCTACATGCGAGGTGAAATTTAGCACATTGTCCAAAAGTAAAATTTGTGGGTATCCATGCTGGGTGAAAACGGATTGAATAAGGAAGAGAGCTAAGGCTTTTGCTGTGGAAGCAGGGACCAAAATTGCTTCGACCCATTTAGTCAGATGGTCCATGGCTAGGAGGATATATTTATGTCCATGCAATCCAATTGGAAGATGGTCTATCACATCAATGCTAACAATGCTAGAGGGTCCCATTGTGGTGACGACTGAGTGTTTCTATTGAGGACTGGCTCAGTCTTAGGATTGGCAAGTCATACAGGCCTCCAGGACCTCTTGGATGGTCTCCACCGTTCAGTACCAGTTACATCATGACTTCAAACATTCATGAGTCTTCTTAATTGCCCCACATCCCACAGCAGTATGTCCCTCTAGGATAACGTTGGTTCAGGTTGAAGGGCGGGAATAAGGGAGCCATTTCTTATTATCCCTCTTGTATAGTAGCCCGTCCTTTATTTATTATCTTGGATCACCTTTCAGAGCTCAGCATGGATCTCAGGAGTTTCCAACTCCCTACGCTCAGGTCGCCAATCATGTCATACAGTCGGTCTCCATCAGGAATCAAAGCAGCTAGCACCAGCATACTAGAGAGGCTGTCAGCGTTTTGGTGGATCACGCCCATGTGATGTACAATGGTGAAATCATAGCTCTGAAGTCATAAGGATCATCTGGCTAAACGGTTACCCAAGTCCTTTATCTGCAGGAGCCACTGGAGCGAGAAATGATTAGTGATGATGGTAAAAGTGGTACCATAGAGATAGGGTCAAACATTTTATAGCTAGCAAGATATCCAGGCATTCCCTCTTGGTAACGCTATATTCAATTTGGAGTACTCTAAGTCTTGCTAAAATAGTCCACTGGGTGGTCAACCTAATTTTCGTCATGCTGGCTATGATGGCCCCAATGGTGACATCACTCACATCTGTGAATAACAAGAAGGGCTAATCAAAACGTGGGTGGACTAAGATGGGTTTAGTACAAAGAACTGTACTTAACGCATTATTATCCTGTTCTTGTTCAGTCCTTCATTCAAAGGCACGTTCTTCTGCAGGAGGTAAATATAGGCTCATCTAGGTAAGTAAACAGAGGGGCAAACTGACAATAATAACCCACCATGACTAAGAACACAAGAATATCCCTCAAGCTCTGGAGGCGTGACATCTTTTCTATGGCATCAACTTTGTCCAGCATGGTCTGGATGCCATCCTTTTATACTTTGTATCCCAGAAACTCCATTTCTTACTGGAAGAAGGAGCACTTAGAAGGTTTAAGCTTTATAGAAGCCTTTCAGAGCTGATTGAAAACTTCCTAAGATGATTGACATGCCCATTAAAAGTTTATGAGAAGACAGTGATTTCATCAAGATAGATGAGGACACATGACAGCTTCAAGTCCCTGAGGATCCTGTCCATGACATATTGGAAAGTGGCTGGCGCGTTAGGGAGGCCCTGGGGCATCCTCGTGGGCTCAAATAATCACTCATTAGCTAAGAGAGTGCACTTCGCTTGATCTTCAGGGGCAAGCTCAACATGCTAATATTTATTGAAAAGGTCCATGGAAGAAAGGTACTTCAATTTGGTAAGCAGATGGAGGAAATCATTAATTTGGGGCAGAGGATACCTTTCCTTCTTGGTGATGGAGTTGAGTTGCCAGTAGTCCATCACCACCCAGTAGCTGTATCTGACTTCTGAACCAACAGAAGAGGAGAGGCCCAAAGGCTGCATGATGGTACTAGGAGTCTGGCATTGAAGTAGTTGTCTGAGCTCCACCGCCACTTGGGCCTCTTCACCTTGCTCTTTTGGTAAGGTTGGGACCAGAAGGAGGGAGCTTCCCCAGTCTCCACATGATATAAGACTCCGTTCATTTTTCCAAAGTCTTGGGTTGAGGCTTCAGAATAGTTCCAAATACTCCTCCAAGAACTTTTGAACCTTGCGTTATTGGTTGTCCAAAAGGTCTTTTCAAATACTAGTGTCAACCAGGCCCACCAATGGGGCGTTCCCAAGCCAAAGTACCTTAGGCTCCCAAAACTTTGGACATCGTCAACAGCCTCCACTGGTAGGAGGTGGACATAGGCGATGGGACTGGTTGGACCTACTATTTTTGTTTATCAGTAAGGTTAGCCAGAAACACTGATATGGATCTGGCATAAGCTGAATCTAGAATTCCGGGCAGGTTAGCACCCCCTTGGCGGATGGGTTGTCTAGGCCTCAGATTTCCATCAGATATCTGGCAGAAAGTTAACGTGGGCCTGGGCGTTGGCAATGACTTAGGACTTTGGATGTATAGGGGTCGCCCTGAGTAAGTAGATTGGCATTCCTTTTTGTCCATCAACAGAAGGTGGAGGCAATTGGACCTGAGAGCCTCTTATGTGATATTTGAGCCAATCAATTTGTCCCTCACTCTCTAATAGGCAGGCTTAGGCCTTGACCTCCGCTTTTAAGTCTCAGGAGGTTTCAAAGATTAGGAGGACCTGATGCCTTAGTAGTGATAGAAGTCCGCCACATAATGGACTACTGCTGAGTAGTCTCAAAAGGACTGAGTTACAAGAAGTAGTTCATATTCTATGGTTATCCAGCGTGACAGCAGGAGTATTTAAAGAGATCTTTCAAAATTAAATAGGTAGAGAAGAATAAGCCCCTATAGATTGGGTACATTGTGGTCCAGCTGTGCCGTACTCCATAGTTGGGCAATTCTGGAGCAATCTTGATGTGCTTCATTAACTTGGATAATATGACGTTCACAAGGGAACCACTGTTGACTATGGCGAGGACCATGTTCTTATGAACTCGAACTGTGATGCAAGTAACCAGAATTCCAAACTGGTGATGTAGCGTGAGAAACAAGGGAGAGTCATTGGAAGAAGAGTAAGCAGTATCAATTTCTTTGTTACCAATGGGTACTAAAATTTTCTTCGTCAGGTACAATAGCTCCAGGTACGTTCAAGGTTATGGAGGATTCTTGAGGCGTAGTAGGGATGTCAAAATGGAGCACATCGTCCTTCATGATGACAGCTCTTTTCCCGCCTCCTTGTCAAGTCATTTCCAGCAGGTCTTGACACTATGTCTGAAAACGATACAGTTGGTACATCAAGGTTGAGGACTCTTCTGTTTTTCGACCACATGGACTCAAGGACAGTTAGAGGAACCCAAAAAGTTAGCCTTGGGGCATAGGTTTGACGCAGGGATCTAATTAAGTGCTCCTTGATTTCCTGGATGCAGGTAAATCCATTCTTCTGTCCAATCGTATTAATTTGAACCTATGGGTAGAATCCCAACGTGGAGCTGACAGCGGTGATAGTGTGATTTAAGGTGATATGACTGGTAGTTACTAATGGTTGTGCTTGGGCATAAAAATGGCTGGCGAACTTCATGAGGAATTCTATTTATCCAGGAGAATACCCATGAATACTTGTTTTGGCTGTCCAGGGTTGATTGCTGCTAAATCCTAGGAGTAAGGCCGTATGGACCTGTTCCCTGGTGTTGCACTCCTTCAAATGGGGGTTCATAATCTCCTGGGTAGTGATGTTGAGGCTTGATTGGATATGCTTCACTTTCTGCCAGTTGGTGGCCTCCTCCATGGAACTCTCATATGCGTACAAGAAGTAGGTGGTGCCTTCCTGGCCAGGAGTGAATCTTTCTTTAATTTTAAGTTTAAATTTAGTTACAAGAGGAGTAGATAGGGTGTTAACGCCAAGGATGAGTGCTGGCTCAGAGATCTCAGTCTCCACATAGTCATGGGAACCTGATGGTCTAACCATCACCATAGGACCTCGAGATCCTCTTGAATATCATCCCAGTTTCAGTTGATGGAGTAAATGGAAGCCTTATTTGCGACCTGCTCTTTCAGGGATTGATTTTTGGTGCCCTGCAAGAAAAGCTGCCTCTTGAGGGTGGTCAAACTGGTTTTGAACCCTCATCAAGTTTGTTCAAGCCAAGAGAAGTAGCTATTGGTATGCTTGGTGAAGGCGCTGAAGTTTTTTTTTTTTAGTACTAGATGGTCAGCGCTGAAGTTTTCCATTTCGTCCAACAGTGCCTCAATGGAGACCCTAGGTCAAGGGGGGACTCCATCCACTCAAAGTTTGAACCCCTGTGCTACATTCCAAATTTGATTGCAAAAATCATCCAAGGCTGCTAATACATCTTTTGCCAGGGGTTGTCAGGGCCTTCAATAGTGGGTGCTTCAGGACCTGAGGGCCCTTAAGGTCCACGGGAACCGTCTGTCCTTTTGGTCATTTATGCCCTTTGGGACCTTTGGACCCCCTAGGCCCTTCAGGACCTTCAAACCTGTAGGTGTAGTTGCAAGAGGCCAGCTCCCAATATTGTTGTTGCAGGGTCCATATTAAATCCTCAACTTAGAGGAAGCGCTGATTTCAGGTAGCCTTGAGGAGTTGGACGTTTTGATGAAGCTGGTCCTCGAAATATCCAGAGATCTCGCTATCCAATACCGCAACATGGACTTGGGCCTCATTGATTAGTTGTCAGTTATTAATAATGGCCTTGTGGTTGTCATAGATGAAGGAGAGTCTGCGTTGTAAAAATTGACAACATGGGATTATAAGACCTGAGTGAGCCTCAGTTGTCAGGAGACTTCATGATGGTGCAACAAACTAACTATATAAGGTGATGAATAGCTGGGTGAACAAAGTTTCAAAGGTTTTTTTCAGGTCACAGGATAAGTTCTCCTGATGGCACTGGGCCAAGGTATAAAGGTCCCACGTGTAAAGGGCATGGAAGAGGCGCAAGAGCAGATAGAGTGGGATCCCACAGAGTAGATGCCAATCATTAATTGTTGGACAATATCATTAAGATTCTCGTATTGAAGTTGATACTGACTTTTGTCAACTGAAGGCAAGGAGAACTAGAATGTGGCCCAGAACCCTAGATTCCCAGGCTGCGTGGGCAGCACTTTATACCATGAGGTACTAATCCATCAAGTAACGCTTCTCAACTGATCAGCAGATTGATCTTTGAGACTGCTAGTATTCTCCATTATTTGTGATAAACGTTTTCACTTAAGACAGCTTGGAGCCCCTGTAGTGAGCACCACTTTTCTTGGAATAACAGTTCTCTTGACTATCGCCTAAATCCAAGAATGGTCTAAAAGCTAAAATTAACAGAGAGGTCAAAAAATGAAAATATGGAGGTACTATAGGCTACTTTATTGTGTTAGAAAGCGAAAATATTAATTGGCGCATGGGGACATGGTGCCTTAGGGACCTCCATGACCCCAAGAGATCAGGATCTTTTACTGCCTTCTGGATTAACCGCCTGGATGGTGCCCTCATTGTACTGCATTTCCTTGTGACTGCAGTGGTGGGGTACACCTCTCATGATTTGGGAAGTGGGATGGGATTCCTGAAGGTGGTTCCATTGATTCTCTTATGCGTGATGCTTCCTGATCAAATCTGGTTTTGATACCTTCAGGATAGGGTTCTGTTCACACTGATCGAGAGTCAATTGGGTCAAGGATCATTTGGGAGCAGGAATTTTGGCTTGCTCGTCATCTTAAATCCTGACAACTACTCTCATGGTTCAGCAGTCCCATGGGAACATTGCAATTTCTTCTAGATCCAATACTTTAAGTGTTTTAGTATTGATCCTCTTCCCTATATGACCATCAGCGTTGTTTCTTCATGTATAGGCAACTCTCACCAACTTGGAGCTACTTCTAAATGGTCCCATATATTCGGCTTTTGTTTCTGATTTATCATTACTTTGAAAAATCCTAATTATAATTCATCCTTTGGAAGCTGGCACTTATGTCCTCAGATAACATAAAATGCAAATTCATCACCAGCTTCTAGTTTTGTTTGCTTATTCTCAACGTTTTTCTATCTTAAAACTGATTTTTGCATTCATAGCCATCTTTTGTGCTTTGATTAGTCTTGCTGACAGATTATGAAATGATCCCCTACTCATGCAGATTGTTATTCTAATGTTAACTTTGTCAAATTTCGATTTTAATTAGTAATCTTTATCTTAAAAATAACTTTCCTTATTCTTATTTGATTAGTATAGGTCATGCAACTTTCTCTAAACTCTCTGGATCAATCGCATTCATCCTCATCTAATGCCTCAAACCTCACGACTAATCCCAGCAGACCCAATTACAACCCAAGCTGGCCCTTCCGCCATTGTTCTTGTCTAAACATCTTGTGACTATTCTCAGCAGACCCAGTTGCAACTTGAGCTTGCCCTGCTGACGCTTATTCATTATAAGCAAATGTCCGGTGGAAAAGGTTCTCTTGCAGTGCTAGATTGTTCTGCATCTAGACTGCAAGTCCTTTCCAAAATCTGAGCATCTTTTCTTCCTCTTGAGGTATCACAAGATTCACATCTTTCTTTATCTTCTTCCCCTCAACTTTTGGCGGTAAGCTATCCAATTGCACCACTTTTCTAATAGTAATGTTTCAATTTATCTGTCCAATTTGATTCATAGAGTATCTTCCCTGTCAAAGTTCTATTCTGTTGATCAGCGACTTTTCCATTAATACTAGAGCTTCGTCTTCTAATTCAACCATAATTTGATTCTTATAATCTAAATTTTATCTTCATCGTTGTCAGCCCTTATCACCGACTTCTCCACATTCTTATTATTGACAGTTTCTACTTCCATCTAAAGCTTCCTTAGTTCATTCTTGTATGAGATTCTGGATAGCTATATTTAACAAAATTGGTCTAAAAACTCAGCTACCCCTGTAGAGAGTTCTTCAATAAATTTAGTTTGACAACTCAAATACCCCTGTATTGAGCATAAATGTGAAAATTTGGGGAGTTTTGGCACTTAACTTCTTCCTCTGGGGTGAGCGCCACTGTTAAAAATTGGGAGCTTGACTGCTCAACTTCATCTTCTGGGAGAGCGCCACTATTAACTCTATAGCTATCTCTTTTCTTATTATAGCTTCATTCAGCTCCCTCAATTTCCTTGCACAGGTGCTTTATATGTGCAATTAATAATTGTTAATAAAATCTGTGAAACTAGGTAAGTGTTTGATACTAGTATGATGACTAGTATCCAGTCTAGCGTTTCACAACCAAATATTCCTTTTGTTCAGGATCCTCCTTATAACAGGTACAATTGTTTTCCTTCAGCTCACTGGTGAAGGTACTAAACAAACTCTTAGACAAAAAAGAATTCCTCTCCCTTTAACTTATCCTCTGAAGTTGGCAATTTCCGGAAAACAACAGAACTTAACCTACTGGCAGCAGGTTCAGAGGCTCTAAGGGAACTTCTTCTCTTAAGGCTTGGCTCCTAAACCTGGCTTAGAGGTCTCTACTTGGACTTATCCAGCAACTATAGTTCAGTGGTCTTCTAGGTTAACTTCTATTCCTTCTGGTAGATCTTAACCTAGTACTAGGTTCAGAGGTTCATCTCTCCCTTGACGCAGGAACTGTGGAGAACGTGATAGTAATATTTAGCTCAGGGATATCTGATTCATCTACTCTAATCCCAAGTGTAATAAACTAAAATAAACATATAACAATTTAAATACGTTTGAAACTAAAAAGAGCTGTTTATAGTAATTTTTAAGGGAATATATAGGGGATTCATCGCCCAACTCTTCTTTTAGTGCCCCAATTGGAAAAGGCAGCTGTTGCCACTGAATCCACCTTCAACAAATCGCTCCACGATGAATGAGGATTCCACTAATCCATCTAAAATAGTAGGGCTCCAATCACAACTAAATGATGATTTGTTATGAGTTGGAATTGGAGGTAGCATGTCCCAATGTTCTCATACAACCCTGGTGGAATAACCCCATCATGCTAGCAACATTCTTAGGTAATGGTACACGTACCCGTTATCAGCAAGTTGCATTGCCTAAAAGGGTAAATTTCCAGTTGCTGACAATAAAGGCGCTGTCAACGTCCAGCATTTCTTAATAAACCCTCATTCAATAGCAAAAAAAACCCAATTAACTCTTACAAGCAATATAATTATCAATACTAAAATTAACAATTTATTTTCTTGTTTGGTGTTGGGGACAATCCCCCAATGAAACATTATTTATCTGGTGGATCAAAACTCATTGTATTAATAAATATTTGTTTAGGATAATTCGCCAAACAGTAGTCATCATATAAAATGATAACTCCCATATCCATTATAGGGCCTCGTCCCCTAGTGGATAAGCTTTTTTATAAATCTTGGACAGTTGGGATAATATGGTCATATCCAAAATATTAACACATGTTTTGCATGGCAATTTGGGCAAAAAATTTATCATATTATTTTCCCCTGCAAGGATCTGAGCCACATAGTAAATATGGTTAGCAATCCCACCATCTCATAGTTCTGGAACTGCTTGCTCATAATATTTGCTTCCTGACAGTCATACATTTCAATAATCTAAACTACTTCATGATGGCTCTTATGCTTCTCTATAGCTTTACCTATCTCCTCAAAGATATGAAAAACCAAATTTTGGCTTCTTGTAATAAGATAATTGATGAAAGTAACAGCTTTTTGTTGATTGCTGTAACTTCACATTGTCATTTTAAAAAAGAAGAAATCAGGAACATTATATTAATAAAAAAAGGAAGTTTAGGTGTGATTATAAAGTAATTGACAATAATTGGTGTGGTTTTATGAATTGGCAACCAAGTAGACATGGAAGTAGCCTCAGTATACACCTCTGGGATTGCCGCAGAGGTAATCAGCATTTTTCAAATGATTGAATTGAATTATGGCATTACTTTCAACATCAGTAAATGAAAACTCTTTTTTGATAAATTCAGACTTGTTGTATTCTATCCAATTGTAATTGCATTTGTATGTTTCTATTTCAACTAACCGTTTAGTGATTCATATCTCCCAAACCTTTTGTATTTGAATCATTCTCCCATAATTGTTAAGTTTCTCTATTTCAATTTTCAAGTATGTTCTTAATGTTTCCGCTTAGTTTCAAATTGAGGCCTCATTTTTGTAAATTGTATAATTGTTCATAATATGCTTTTAGTTTGCTTGTATTTGATCTTCTTATCATCAAGCTTGATCACCTTAAGCTTTAGAAAATCCAATATGGTTTGATTTTCCAAACACAAAAAAATGTTAGAAATTCATATTTCTGTACAAATTAAATCACTTTCTTCCTTAGTTTCTTTCCTCAAAATTTTCAATTCCTTTCCAATATTGTAAACAGTTTTCCTAATTTTTCATTGTTCTTGTAATAAGTTAAGAATGATGTCATTTGTTTCAAAGTTTGATATACTAATTGTTTGGTGGTATTTCAAGTTTAATTCAATTTAGCAATACTTGCTTTAGCAACTCTATAATGGTTCTCAAACTCATATTTCCATCAATTATCAAACCTGAGATGGCTGAAAATCTCCTTAACAATGCTCAAAAATTGTATTAGCTCTGTTACTAAGTATTCTATCAGGTTATTTAAGTTCTGAGACATTGCAAAGGTAAACTTAACCCTTAAGACTTTTTGCTAAAAATGGCAACAAGTTGTTGCAATAAAGCTTGTTGTTGAGTGCTACTATCTTGAGTATAAATTGACCAGATCCGCAGTTACATCTTGTTGTCTGGACTGTTCATTATTATATTTCTATTACTGGGTTACACATAAAAATATAATCCCTGATGTTGCCAAATATACATGGATATTCAGCTAGGGAAGACGATTCATGTATAGAAATTTATTAAAACGTTGTCTTACTTCCTATAATTTTTGTGTGATGAAAGAGTCCACAACTTTTTTCTAGATTGTTGGAGGTAAAATTTTAAAAACCATGCTTCAAAATTTAACTACAACATCTAGGTTATTTCTATAACATTCTTTAGATGACTTACAAGGGGAAATGGCCATCTCAATAACTTCAATGTTCTATATGTGAAGGTAGTATGGATCTACCATCATCCTAGCCTTTATGTGGATATTATTACCCTGATGGTGGTCTTTGGTCCTTCCTCTTGTTTAATTGTGTGCTCCATATTAGTCTCTAAATATGATCATATTTTTTATAAAAACTTGAGTCACCTCTATTGGTCACAAATGTAAAAATCTTGCAGTTTTACAGGTGCACAAGCTTTATTACTAATGATTATTTGATGATAGATACTAGTGTATAAAGACAACTAGCCCAGCTGAGTTTATAAAATGAGTGACTTTCACCTCATTATTGTTTATCATAAAAACAAGTGATTATGACCTCACTTAGGGTAAATGAAACTTTGAAAAGATGAACTAACCAAACACTTCAACTAAATAAAAAATAATAACCAGTTTAAAGTTCAATGGTAATTTTATTATTAATAAATTAGGGCTATCATGTAGGGTGAGAGTATTTAAAGAAATATGTAAATTTTAATTGTATCTATCATAATTATTTTGGCATGCCAGCTTACAGAATTAGTATTGGTTCAAAATCTGGAATAACTTCCTAAAAAAGAGTGTTTCCACAATTATCCTGTCTCAGCTGATTATTCATAGAAATAGTATTCTAAAATCTACAATAATTAACCATTTTATTGCAGTCACAACCAACTAATCATAAAATAATTAAGTGCTATTCCAAAAGCTAACTTCTAAAATAATAACATTGCCAGTAATGTTTTTTGATTAATCATAATATAACTGAACTTGGATTACAACCTTGAAAAAACTTTTTAAATTTTAGGTTGGTGACTATTCCCAATCAACAGACTGTATTTTCAAGATTTTAGAAAGCTTAAGCTATAAGCTTAAATATAAATGGACCAATTAATTAAAAAAAATATATAAAAGATTTTACTAATCAAGGTTTCTCTTGAATTACATAAAAGCTATATTTTGAGATTTTGCATGGAGGTTCTGCTCAAAATCTGTAGTTCATCTAAGAAACCTTTACTTGCTAATTTCTCCTAATGTGTGAAAAGTAGTTTGAATTTTTTTATAATTAGATTTTATTAAAATATAATTCAAATTTGAAAATTGTATTCAAAAAATATTGTAAAAAATCAAAAAGCTTCAATTTTGGAAAGTTGGTATGTATGTGCGGCTTATGTGTTGTAACATCAATTATGTAAATGGATTTTCTTAAACTAAGATTATAATAAAGCAAAAATTACATACTTACATAGTTCTCTATAGAAAACATGGGGGTGGTTATCTAGTAAGGGTTTACCTGCTTCCATTCTAGTGCATGTTTTGTTCAACACAGGTTCAAAACCTGTATCAGCTAGAAAAACTTGGTGTGGTATATAAGTCATAAAGTTGATCCACTTTGAATATATATATATCATATAAAAGATTACTTCTCCCTTAATAAATTACTCATGTATGTAATAATGGTATATATATGACTCTTGGGCATTATGTTCTCAAGTAGATAAGGATTTTTGAAATTAACAGTTTGTAACTACAAAATTATAATAAAAAACTGTGAATTTATATCTGTATGTAAAAATATCAGTTTTATACAAAACATCTTTTAACCATAAAAGCTTAAAAGTTGGAATTTTCCTGTGACTTCAGTTTAAAATAATTACCCTTAATGAAACTATTTTACTAGCTATTTTCATATGTGTAACGCACTGGCTCCTTCCAATGAGCCACGAATGAGTTGGGCAACAGGATCCATGTTACAGACCATAGGGCTGACAGGGCTCCTGATACTACTCTCCTTGTGCGCGCGCTACAAGATTGGACAAGCACCCCCTGGAAGACAGTTGCAAATATACTTAACCCCAGCAACATGCCTTGACTCCAAGACAAGGTATAAAGGAGGCAATAGCTCTCCCAAGCTCACTCTCAAAGTCCAATTCTTGTTGATTCAAGCCAAACATGGCTGCAGTTAGGCAATATTTAAGAATAAAAACAAAGTATAAATATATGAATTTTAAGTTCTTTTATTTAATATTGGCCAGGTCGATAGAAAACAGAACTGAGAAGCCTCCAGCTCCCAGTTCCTTCCCTATATACACATGCTACAAGCTAATATAAAATATAACACAAGCTTATGGTGCTAATCTGACTAATGCTTGGTGTAAACCTTACAGCAGGATCGCGGAATCCTCACTCAATGGTTCTGTGCCAGTTCCATTTTGAATTCCAAATGAACCGCGAAACTTCCAAGCACCTGTTCCATTCCATTCTTGATTCGAATCCAAATCGAATCTCGAAACTCCCCATTTTACCTGATTCTCGTTTTTCCTCGACTTGGACGCCCATCTGGCTCCTTGGCCTACTCCAAGCTCCTGCCCCTTAGGCGTCCCTGCCAGGACCAACTCCCCCTCCTCCTCCATACATCCAGACACAGCCTGCCCTGTCTTACCAAAGATCAGGGCAATGTGATGCTGAGGATAAACCTCAACCATCACAATATGTAAAAAAGCAGCTCTTAATTTCCATAATATACTTTTCTATTATAAACAACTCAAAAGTGAATGTGTATTTTAAAATTATAAAAACTCAAAAAACCTAAATTTATAAACTTTTGAATATACATGCAGCTTGAATTTTGGATTATTGAGTAGTTAAAAGAATTTTTTAAGCTCAACACTAGCTGCAAAAATTACAAAAACTTTATATTTGTTTTATTAAAGATGATTATTAAATATATTCTATACTACATAATCTTGCAATTTAAAGTTTGGAACAATGAAATTCTTAGTTCAAAGGAACCTACTAAGCAGCTATTTCTTAATAAAATAATCTTTTATATACTATCAGGTTTTTATTAAGTGATATATGATTCTTTAAGCAATTCAAATTTAGAAAACATATGAAAAATATTTTATTCTAAACTTAAACTTACATACACAAAATTTGGTATATATGAGGGTAAGTCAAAAATTAAAGACAAATTTTATTTTCCCTGCTGCAATGGATGGTAGCACTGACTGAACAATGACATATCATAAACTCAAAGTTTTTTTGTTCTTTAGCTGTGTTGTTTCAGTGCTCAACTCCATTCATAGTGATTTCAGGGCATTTTATTATGAGTGCCCCATTGTCCATGTGCACCAAGGAAGAAATGAGGGAAGTGGTACGTTTTCTGCACTCTGAAGGGACTAAACCTGTGGAGATTATTCGCAGAATGCAGCAGCAGTATGGTGAGAGCTTTCTTAGTGAACGCAAAATTTATGAGTGAATAAATTGCTTTAAAGTGTCATGTATCTATCTGCGATGAAGAGCGTTCAAGTAGGCCATCCACTTCAAAGATGGACAAGAATATCAAGACAGTTGAGAGAATGATTCATGATGATTGTCATGTCAAAATTGATGATATTGCACATGCATCGAACATTAGCCACAGTTTAGCAGTTGCAATCATCCACAAATCACTAAATTATCACAAAGTGTGTGCTCATTGGGTACCACATCAACTGACAGACCAGCACAAACAGAAACGTTTGGAAATTTCAAAATCACATTTAAGGCGTTTAGAAGAGGAAGGAGAAGAGTTTCTCAGTTACATAGTAACCGTTGATGAGATGTGGGTCCATCACTTTGAACCACAGAGTAAGTGGCAGAGTATGGTGTGGAAACATCCATCCTCACCTACAGCAAAAAAGTTCAAAAGACAAGTTTCTGCAAGAAAGTTGATGATGACAGTGTTTTGGGATATAAAAGGTCCACTTCTAATTCATTTCACTCCTAAAGGTCAAACAGTGAATAGTGACAGCTACTGTGAGCTACTGCAAGTTCTGAAACCCAAAATCAAAACAAAGAGGCGAGGAAAATTTTCAAAAGGTGTGCTTTTGCTTCAGGAAAATGCCCATCCTCATACTGCGGTGAAAACGATCCAGTGTAATCAAGATCTTGATTTTGAGCTGCTGGAGCATCCGCCATACAGTCCTGACCTAGCTCCAAGTGATTTTCACCTTTTTTGGTCTGATGAAGGAGCACCTGCATGAATCCAAATTTTTGTTGGATGATGAGGTTGTGGAGGCAGTGCGCAAGTGGCTGTGCACAATGCCACAAGTCTTTTTCCAGGACAAAATTATGAAGCTTGTCAAGAGATGGACCAAGTGCATAGAAATTGAGGGAATTATGTAGAGAAATGATGTTACTTGTCATCTTGTTTTCATAATAAAAAGTTCCTTTTAAAAATTTGCCTTTACTTTTTGACTTACCCTCGTATATGCTTCTTGTGTGTTAGGTTCTCAAGCAGATAGGGCTTTTGAACTTCTAATTTCTAGCTACCTATATAAAAATCTTTAGATCAATATATAAAGGCTAATTTTTCATATCTACTGAACCACATAAGCTACTAATGTAAATTGTAATATGGCTGTTATTAGTTTATAAGCACCTACTAGGAGACCATATAAAACCAGATGAAGTATCTACTCTCTGTCCAGATGGTGAGAATTTCTGATTGATAATGTTTCAGCTAGCATTTTGGTGCTGTTAATTGATTCAATGGTTATAATGGTTTTGCCATGCAAGGGTGGTCACCCTATCAGGGTAAATCCTTCTAACCCTCTGCTATGGGTTTGGTTCATATCAGGTTCAAAACTTATACTGTCTAGGACAAAACATCGTTTCCTCCCCACCCATCTTTAGTGTTTTTTTGAAAAGACTAAAGAAAGATATGAAGGTAAAAATAAAAAATAGGGTGTTTGCTTAGTGGGGTAAATATTAACTACTCTGGTGCAGGTTTGGCTTGTAACAGGTTCAGTATATATATTGTATAGCATAAAACATTGTTTCTTCCTCTCCCTTATTATTATAAACATATAAAAGATTGAACAAAGATATAGTTAGTAAAATAAAAAGGAAGATAAGGTGGTTGACTATTAGGTGGTTCCTGATACCACTATTCTTTTTTACTTGCTTTTATTTAACTCACTGTCAAAGTTCTGTCAAGGAGTTGCCCACAGGTGCTTAGTCATAAGATTTCAACAATTTAACAGTCTCAGGAGTACTAGAAAACTCTGCAGTTGTTCTAAAAATTTTAGAAAATAGAGTAGACCATAATCAAGTTTAATGTTAGCAACTTAGATGAATATAATAAGTGATCCACTATCAAGATAATGCCTCACAGTATTTATGGTGCCTGAAGGCTAAAAAATGTGATGAGCAAGAGGATTCAGGGTAGGCAGAGGGTAGCTAATTTAGCTAGTTGACAAATTGACCTATTGGAACTCTCAAAAATCTTTACACCCCAAAATGGCTTAGTTTTAAATGTTTGGTCAACAGCAGGTATGATGAGTCCATGTAGTAGTGATTAATATTTTGCCAATCACCCATCTTGGGAATACTTTCAATTTGTCTGAATAAAAGATTTCTAGTTCTTGATTGATGGGTAAAATATTTTTACTCTTTAGAACTCCTACAGGTCTATAAAAGGGTAGTTTTCTCTTAGAAGATAGCTTTTAATATGAACTATTCTGCTGTAAATTATAATTGGTTTGCAAATATTATTTAACTATTCTACTCCAAGACATTCTTCTCAACTAATTAAACATCCAGCTTTCCAATATTACCCCCTTCAAGAATGTTGGAGGAGAATAGGGGCGTAAAAATCGTCTATGTACTTTGTTTATATTGACTCTAGAGGCAAGAGAGTTGATAGATTATTCATCACTTCTACCATAAGTGATGACAAAAGTTCCTTCTCAAATGGACTTGAGTTTGCAACTTCTAGGAGTGATGCAGTTATGGTAGTATAAAACCATGTCTAATACTTGGAAAGATGTGGAAGTGGTCTAAGCTCATTAGGTTCTTGGTCCTCTTTAGTGATAAATTTAACTAAATTGGTCATGGCATCAGATTGAAGCTGAATGATGTGTGGGTCAACCTCCTCATGGTTTTTCATGATTGTCAGTCCTATCAGTAAAACATCTTTAGCTAAGAGGGTGGGTACCCCAGGTTCTCGACCACATAAGATGTGGAAAGGAGACATTTTAAGGATTTGATGATAACTAATATGATATGCTATAAGGGCACTAGGCAAGAATTGATCCTGGTGTAGAGGGTCTGAAGTGGTCATTTTTTATAATATATAAACCAAGATTCCATCTTCCCTTTCTATGGTGCCATTCATAAAAAGACTTATAGGAGGCCAAAGAGAGTTTTTGCTCTCATGGAGGTAGCCATGATCTTGACCATTTTGGAGGTGAAATTTTTCGTTGTCACAGAATAGAACCTGGGGCACCATGGCGAGTGAAGATATACTGATGCAGGAGAGTTGTGGTGGCTTTAGAAGTTTAGTCTTATAGAGCGATAGTTTCAACCCAATTCATAAAGTGATCAATTTCTTACTAGTATGTATTGATTCCCATTGGTAGTCTGGGGTAGGGAACCTACCACATTTAAGTTTATCATGTGGAATGTTTGTTGGGGTAGCAGTTGATATTAATATTTAGCCTTGAAATTAGATTGATTTTACAGGTTAGGTAGGCATCCAGGACTTCAATAATGGGTTCCATAACTCTCTCTCAATAGTATTCTTCTTTAATCCACTCATAGGTTTTTAACATTCCGCCGTTCCCAGGGTAGAATGATTAACATGATAACAGGTACTCACTCTGATGGTCGAAGATAGGGCAACTAATTTACCCCTACTTTTTATATAACTTCCCACTTTCTACTTTGTTGTTGTGGGAGTGTCACATTAGAATTTCCTTAATATGTTTATCATCATTTTCCCAGGCATTGGAGGTCATGAATAGGTCATGCAATCTCAGCTTCACTATTATTTAAGTGAATGACAGGAAAATAAGTCAACTCATCAACATTTATATGCAAGTCCCAGATCAGTGTTCAAGCTTCATATCATAATGCTAAGCTTTAAGGCCCAGCAATCCTGTTGTCCAGTAGGATCCTTCATATCTTTTAACCATTTTAAGGAGGCGTAGCCAGTAACCACAGTAGAGGTAGTTCCATACAAAAAAAGGGAGGTAATGTTTTACAGTGAGTAAGACAGCAAGGCACTCCTTTTCTGTGACTCTGTAGAACGTTCAGTTTTTGATAGCATCTTTCTGAAGTATATAACTGGATGATCCACACTGCTATCATCCAATTGAGCCAAGATAGCTCTAACGGCGTAATCAGCGACATCAGTAAACAAAATTAAAGGTTTACCATAACCTGGGCGGCATATGATGGGAAGTTCTTGTAAAAATTTCTTCAGCGTCTCAAACGCAGCCTTTTTGATCAGCATTCCAATGGAAAGTAGTGTTCTTAGTTTTTAGTTGAATGAGAGGCTCACTAAGCTGGGTGAACTTTGGGACAAAAGAATGGCATTACCCCATTGTTTAGAAACACCTGATTTGTCAGGAGATTTTCTTCAACTCTCTCATATCCAGATAGATGGTGTGGGATACACAGCCACACCACAAGGGAACTAGGCACTAGTAGGATTGGAAACAGGGCACCACGGAAGGTTCCAGAGCACAGGGGACCCAGGGACAGGGTGCAAACATCTAGTAAATAATAAGATGGATTATAAACAACAAAACTTGATTGTACCCAAAGAGGAGTCATAACCAAGTCTAGATTGGTGTCAAGGTGCTTTGGTGCCTCGATCTGGAGGGACCAGGACGGCCCAGTTGTGCACCTAATTCTGCCATGACTTTGTTAAAATAAAATGCCTTATGTTATTAGAGACCTCCTCAAGATGGTCCGCGCACAGGTTTGCCCAAGGGTTTAAGTCCTGAGGAACATCTATTGGGCATTGATTGGACCATTTTCCCATTTCCAAGTAAAAAAGGCACCGAAGAGGATGGCTGTACCTCTTGTTACTCAGGGCGATCTCGCTCCTGTGGTAGATGAGCGCTGGGTAACAGCCCTCATGCTGTGGATCCCGTTTCTGGTACCCACACTCTCATTGGCAAAACTGTTATGAGGAATCAGTGAAATCTGCGCTAATATCATTAAAATGAAATCAATCAGAACTAATTCGAGTGGCAATCAGCCTGATGCTCAGATTTCAAATGGTCAAAAAGGTATGAAGACCAATTTATCAGCTGGAATGCCCAACAGTTGTGATTCTATTTAACATGATGATTGGGAAAACCTTCCCCCTCACAAACTCATCAGGAATCACCCCCAATGGGCAGGTAACAGCATTGGACACCATTGACGAGTTTTTGAAGCTTCCTACTGGTAGATCAGGCATTGCACCTGACACAACACCACTGACTGAACGAATGGCTCAGTGACTGAGCACAGGCAGGTTGGGCGTCCCAAAACTGTTCCCAACCAAATGGTCCCACCACTATGTGGGGTGGCCTTGGGGGATTCCCGCCACTCGTTGGGCCAAATGCCATCACGCCAACCATTGGAAACATAGTCAAGCCTCAGTTCAGAAGTCTGATGTTGAACCAACGATGACTTGGCCTGCCGCCAAATTTTTTGATGTCAGTTTCACAGGGAACTAACCCACCCATTCCCAAATAATTTGCTGGTTAGGTTGAACTTGCGGGACCTGATCCTGGCTTGTTTCCCCTCCAAATTGACTATTATTTAATCAGTTGCATTGCACTGAGAAAATTGTTGGTCAATTTTTCTTCTTTAAATTTTCCATTAAAAATACCCTCCCCAAAAAATTTAGTTTTCTTATGTTAAAAATTAAGCCGCCTTATCCGCTGATGCTCTTGTACCCCTCAGGGGTTAACGGCCATGTGAATCTGGTACTTTTTCTTGTACCTATATAAAATTCTGGCTCACCAGCAGATATTGGTAGTACCCTTTCTGGTTCCATATTCATCATATCAGCAGCAGTGCCTCGGGTCATTCTGGTTTGCTGTTCAAGTGCTCTGGCACTCTGGCTGGCAGGCCAGTCTAATTCTTATTTGCTGTTCACTTGACAAAGGGACTATGCAAAAATTGTAAAACTAATGAGAGTTTTTTATTAAGCAAGTTGACCAACAAGGAAGGTTGGTCTCACGGAAAGATTAATAAACAATAGGAGGAGAACCATAAATATGCGAGAGTGGAGCTAAACTTAAACAAACCAATAAGCTTTCACTATCATTTGGAATGTTACTGTAGCTCAAGATTGTCTGAACTTAAGTTACTGAATGCAAGTAAATTCATCCCAATTTTGCAATATTGTAAATAGAACAGGTTTTGAAATCATGTTCCCTAAGCAACCTTAAAGAACTGTCCTGATTAATAACGCAGTTGTGCGTTTTAACGCCCTTGATGTAACACAGATCTGAGTATCACGTTCATCTTAGGAAAAAACTGGACATATCTTGCTTGTACCCAGCGTTGGTCCAGGGTATGCTTAAGGTCAGGGAAGCCATTCAGATTACCTTTTTTGGCCTCCTCACGACCATCTTTGTTTATACAGTCTGTACCCTAAATTATGACATGTGACCATGACATTAACCTCTCATTCTTTTGGTGATCCACACCCCCTCCCCCTCCAGAGGCTTTTTCTAGGGAAAAGTTCTTGTGAGAAGGGGCCAACTTCATGGTGGCAATACATTGCTTTGACTTGGGTCCTGATGCCTCAAGGAATAACTCGTGGAAAACCTCAATTAGATCTTGTGCATGGGCACAATCACGCGCTGGTACCCAACTGTTCTCCGCTGCATCAAATCCCTTCCAGTACGCCATTTACTCAAGCCTTCTTTTTACTTAGTGAGAGGCTACAATTTCTTCCACTTCCCACTCTGGCGCCTTATCAACGAGATAAGCCTCTGGAGTATCTGGTAGGGGACCCTCAAACAGCGTCATCTAACTTTCATGAAAGCTAGCAAATATCTTTAATGATGGAAGGAGATTTAACTGGTACAAGACGTGGCTCACCTTTCTAACAATGCTGTAAGGCCCTATCCTCTTTGGTCCCAGCTTTTTTAATGGCTTCCTTATTTGGATGTTTTTAGCATCAAGCATCACGAGATCCCCTTCCTTGTACGAAGGACCTACACATCTATTTAAATTATTGTGCTCCATTTAAGCTCGCATATCTTCATCCAGATTTGTGTTCACCCCCTGGTGTACTTTCTTGATAGTCTTCGCAAAGTCCACCACTGCTTCCACTCTGGATACACAATTGGGCTCCATTTTGAAGGAAGGGTTAAATTTATAGTTGGAGAAAAATGGGGAACAACCGATGGATGCATGTTGGGCGTTGTTATAGGAAAATTGGGCCATGGGAAGATGGGAAACCCAATCTGAATGGTCCGTGGCAGTGTAATGCCACAGGAATTGTTCCAAGCACTGGTTCACTAGTTCAGTCTTCACATCTGATTAGGGTGATAGGAAGTTGAACGGCAGGGGCAAATTTAAAGAGTCTTACACAACTCTTTTAAAAATACAGAGGTAAACTTGGCCACAATCACTAGTTATCTCTTGGGGCACCCCATGAAGGGTAAACACATGAGAAATAAAGAGACTAGCCATCTCCACCGCGTTTACTGTATATCTAATTGGAATAAAATGGGAAAACTTTGTAAATGGTCCATTACTATCACAATGGCATTGTAGCCCTCAGATGCAGGTAACTCCACAATTAAAGCCACAGATAAGGAATTCCAAGGCCCTTTGGCCTTATAAACTGGTATCAAAAACCCCGCGAGGGGCTGGCAATTGTCTTCATTTGGTTGCAGACCAGGCACTCCTTACAATACCTGACAACCTGCGCGGCTAATTCTTTCCAATTATAAGTGCGACGGATCATCTCCAAAGTCAACGCCTTCCTTGGTGTTCCAATGGTGATCCCCTCATGATGGTCCTGAAGATTTTCAGGAGAAGTGATCCAATGGTAACCCTGGACGACCCTGAAAACACACCATCTCGTCTTTAATGTGGAAACCCCTAGTAATGTCCTCCTGATTAATTCATTTTTGGCAAGGACCATAGTATATTCACCCAACAAGGGCTGTGAAAGGACTACCTTTCTGAACATACCATATTCCTCCACGGTTTCTAAGGGGCAAGCGCTGGCATGTGTGCCATGGTGAGAGGGATGTTGGGACAAAATCTTATCCTGTGGGATCATCAAGTGGGTATTGTGTACCTCTACCTCCTTAGGATCAGGAGCTAACGACGGGTTTTAACTTAAAGCATCCGCCAAAACATTATCCTTGCCCTTCATAAACTCATAGGAGAACACAAATTAGTTAGGTTCTCAGCCAGCGGGTTTCCGTGGGGTCAAAACATAGGGTGTACAGTAGTATAACAAGGCATGGTGATCAGTATATATGCGCAATGGTTGGGATGATCCATTAAAATGATGACGCCAATATTATAGATCCTCAACCATTGCTAATAGCTCTTTGTCATAAAATAGAGTAGTTTAACTCTGGTAAGGACAATTTCTTAGAATAATATCCCACCGACTGCTCTATTCCATCTCTGCCCATTTGTAACAAGGCAACCACTTTTGAAAAGTTGAAGGCACTAGTAGCCACAATAAACTCCTTTTTGGGTTATAAATGGCGAAGGATGGACATAGACAACAGTGTGCACTTTACCACGTGGAAGGCACCCTGAAAACCAGGGGATTACTGGAGCGCGTTTGCCCCACTCACCTTATACAAGGATGACTCCACCTCAGAAATGTTTGGTGTGAATTTTTAAAGAACGTACACGTCCCCAAAAAACTCCTCAATTATTTGACCAAAGTTGGGGTGGGCCACTCCCAAATCGCCTTCTCCTTTTCTGGAGTTATCATGTGGCCTTGATCAAGCATAACGTTGCCCAGGAAGGTGACCTTGGGCTTGTTTAACTCGCACTTACTGTTTTTATTGTAAGGTCAGCTGCCCTCAAACGCTCCACCACTTGCTGCAGGTAAATTTCAGGGGAATCTTAATATGGATAATTCACCAGAATATCATCCATGTAGGCAACCGCGCATAAACCTAGCAGGCCCCAAGGCCACATCTATATGGCGTTGAAAGATAACACTTGCGTTTTAGGCCCAAAGGTCATAACCCGAAATTGAGAAAATCCATTTCTGGTTCAGAATTCAGTTAGTGACTCCTGGCCCTTTTTGATACAGATCTGGTTGAATGCATTTAAGCAATTTAATTTAGAGAATACTTTAGCCTTCTCCACATAGCAAGCAATCTTTGAGTCCATTGGGATGGGATGACGTTGTTTAAGTTCCCACAATCTACGCATGGGTGTAAGGTACCATCAGCTTTTTCACAAAAAGAAGTGGAGAGCATACTGGGGAGTAGCTAAAATTTTTCGCCTTTAGCTAACCGCTCCTTAACCCACAGATCTAAGGCTTCTTCCTTCCATACAGTCAAAGGGTAAATGGGAGAAGATATACGCACTAGATCAACAGTGAGCTTGAACTCACAATCAAACTATGAACGAGCTGGTAGTACATTGGCTTAAGACGCATCAAACGAAAATTCTAGCCCTTCCAAACATGAATGTAAGGGTACCTCTAAAGAGATTTTCAGCAACGGAGTGAGACTGAGTGCGCGGACCTTGGGCTATTGGGGAAAATCGCCCTAAGAGTTAGCCACAGACAAGGTACAACTGATTTTGACCATTCTTCAAAGTTATGAAAAGATATTGACTTTCAAGTTGGTTCTGACGTCAAACTTTCGCCACCACTCTACTCCCAAAATATAGTAGTACATGAGGTTTTTGATTGCTTGTAAGCGGTTAGCCAAATGATATTTTCCAACTTGATAATCCACTGACCCCAGAACCCTCAGCGTGATTACCTTGAGAAGCTTTTCCCCTAACCATACCGACTAGCAAGTGATTCAACTCAAGGTAGTCGGCTAGGTCTTGGTCAATAAACTTCTCAGAAGTTCCTGTATCCACCAAAATGGCTGTGCTGATTTTCCTTAAAGGGGGTAAAAGAGTAGCAGTACACAAAAATGTCCAGAATGGTCTTAGTTCAGAGCAGATAATGCCAACACCTCACCAGAAAGCCCTTCATCAGGCATAAGCATGCCTCTAGGATATGTCTTAGCATCACAAAATGGAGAGGGATAATTGGTCACTCTCACTAATGAGGTCACATATCCCACCATATCTTCAGTAGTTGCAAAAACATTCTCATTTTTTAAAAGTAATTCTTTATCCAATTTTGTGTTCTGCAGATCGTAGAGAGTCAAGCGTGGGTTCTCTGGTGTAATTTAATACACAGGGATGGGGTCCACATTTAAACCGCAGGATCTGGTACTCAACTCGCTTAGTTTTATATGATTTGTGTTATAAAACTCATTTTTGTGTTAGCGAGTCCATACCTGATCCATGGGCCATTTGTACATAATTATCTAAAGCCATACCCCTAGGCCCTTTATCGATGATCCAGCCTGCACTGTGGTAATGTGGTGCAAAGAAAGAAACATTTTTGTTAACCTGTTTTTGTTAAGTTTAGGGCTAGACTCCTCCAAACCCTCAACTCTGCAAAATGGGGAAGGGATTGGTGTGGAGCTCTAGCTTTCAAGGGAAAAACAATATTCACAAGGCAAAATTTTAAAGGGCCAATGCTGATGACATCGCAAAGTGGAACCAAATGAGATATCTAATTTAGATCCAGGGCTGGACTCCTGTTCACCTTTGAATTCAGCCAAAAATGAAAGAATGGAAGGATTAAGATTCCTCATTTTTCCAGAGGCGTGCGTGAGTTTTAGGGCTTTTATTTATAGGGGCCAACCCAGGTAAAACCATGATGGACAAATTATCTGGCCCCTTATGAATGGGGTGGGGAAATCGCCCCAAAGCGCTTCATTTAGCTGGTCAAAGTTGGGAGGGGCAATTGCAATACCATGGCGTTTCATGTAGTGAGGTCCAAAGTGAAATGTAGAAATGACGTTTTACCAACGTCTGTCAAAGGTAGGGCATGAGCCCTGTCACAAGAATCATTTAGATATAATTTAACTAGGCAGTCAGCTTAGCGCATCGTGAAGAACTTGTAGAAGCCTTGGACAGATGACTCATCTGGGTGGCGCTGCTCAAAAAAACGCTCCAAGTCCTCAACTGATTTCCACAAAAGTAGCGGTGTGCGGAACACCACAAGAAACCCAGTCAGTTGCCTCAGGAGACAAGTTAATATGGTAAAGCACTCCCACTTGAGGGTGGACGAGAACCAGTCCCTTTGTTATAAATTATAAGAGGCTTCCAGCGAGAGGGTTGCAAGAGCCTGTTAGATTTTAAAATAAACTTTGAGGAAAATTGGGGATTTGCAACAACAGGATTATAAAGAGTTTGAGTCCACCAGGTATGAGCAGGAAGGTAGGCACTTCCCAGTTGGTAGTAGCAAGGATAACGCCAAGATGCACCAACACTAAACCAAATGTTAAAACGGTGGTGAGCACCATAGAGGCTGTAATTAAATGGCCAGCGCACCCAGTTCACACTTAGACAAAGCCCCACATGGATAATTCTAATGCACATAAAAGAGAAGGGTTGGTCAACTAAGGTCAGGAGAGTGTCCGTAACTTTCTCATTCCCTAAGAGGTGATTCTGGATATACAGCCACGCCACAAGGAAGCTAGTCGCTAGTAGGATTGGAAACAGGGAACCACAGAAGGTGCCGGAGCACAGGGGACACAGGGATAAGATGTAAACCAAGAATAGATAACAAGATGGCTCCTAAACAACAGAACTTGGTTGGACCCTAAAGAGGTGCATAACCAAGTGCAGATTGGTGTCATGGTGCTTGGGTGCCACGTTATGGAGGTGATCAGAATGACCCAGTTCTGCACCTTATTCTGCCATTAACTTTTGTTGATTTTCCAGCGGATTTGATAAGAGCCAGTGGATGGTTGCATAGAGGTTACGCCCACTGATACAATGAAAGGATGATATGAAGATTACCAATACGCAAGAAAGGCTGGTAATATATATGAAATAGAAGCAAAAGTTCATCTAAGATTTACAATCTTTGTTTTAAGCAGCATCACACTGCTGAAACCCAAGGGCTTGATACCAATATCAACTTTGTGCTACAGAGTCCACTTTATCTTACCAACCAAAAGCGATCCCCTTTTCATTCTCCATCACTACTGTTATCTCTCTTTCTTGCTGCGGTCACTTCCACAACTTCTACCAAGCTGGTAAACTTACTCATTATTTGCTTGGTGCAATCTCAGCAAAATTTTAACCATTTCACCACATTCTTCTATACTAACCTCCGGCATTCAATCCGCCCACAACCATAGGAACTTAATATATAACTTTGTACAATTACCCTCACCTTCTAGTTGCCGGTAATTGAATTATATCAATCATACCCAAACTTCTCCATTTGACAACCAGATCTGGCGAGGCTATCATATCTCTCAACTACTGATACCAAAACTAATCTACCTAGCATTTAGAATAGGGGGAGGAAACCATCTGGTTAATTCCTGACATTCTCCCCCTCTTAACCAGATGGTATTCCTCCAATGGTGGATGGGCTGTCAAGGTGGTTCACTTACTGTTTGTAGGGTCGAGATAAACTTAGCATGCACTCAGTTGTTAGGCTAACAGCTCTTGGGGTCCTTGATTGTGTAAACATCAGTGACCATCTTTTCAATTATCTAGAAGGGACTGATCCAGATGCTAGCCAACATATTCCGCCACACAAATCCATGCTAGCAGTGGAACAAGACATACTCTCCTATTGTAAACTGCTGCTTTTCACTGCATCATCGTTGATTAGAATCGTGCTCCCTGACCTTTCTGGCCAAGCTGGTGGAGTACTCTTCCATCTGAAGCTTAATCAGGGTAGACTTC
>JAKSZP010013914.1:0-32022 GCA_022478985.1 Massospora cicadina | reverse complement strand
CAACCCAGGGGGTCTTGCTGCAGGGGGTGGGATCACTGAGATGGTCTCGATGAGATCCTCAGTGTATGGACCCATTTCAATTGTGGTGACAAGGAGACGGATTCTCTCTTGCAATTGGTGGACATACAGCCACAAGATCTCCATGTATTGCTGCCAGAAGTTAGTAATAATGGGGTTATAGAGCCAAAAATATTGGACTTGCTGAACCCAATTGACATTGGAGGGGGCCATAGTGACCAAGAGTACTGGTAGAGCCCATCCAGTATATGGACTGACAGGCCACCAGTGAAACGCCATCAGGGATATGGTCATAAGAGATTATAAAAATTGTTTGGTTTTTTGGCAAAATTTTATTGAAGGAAAAGGAAGAAAATTGACCAACAATTTTCTCAGTGCTATGCAACTGATTAAATAGTGGTCAATTGGGGTAGTGACAAGCTGGGATTGGGTCCTGAAATTTTGACCTAACCAGCGAATTGTTCAGGAATGGGCAGGTTTGTTCCTTGAGAACCAACATTGCAAAATTTGGTGGTGGGCCAAGTCACTGTCAGTTTGACCTCAAACGTCTGAACCAAGGCTCAGCTACATTTCTAATGGTTGGTGCAATGGCATTTGTCCCAATAAGTGACAGGAATCCCCCAAGGCCACCCTACATAGGGGCGGGTCCATTTGGTTGGGAATGGGTTCAGGACGCCCAATCCGCCCGCGCTCAGTTGCTGGATCATTCATTTGGTCAGTAGCATCACATCAGCCACAATGCCTGAATTGCCAACTGAGGGCTTCAAACCCTTGTTGGTGGTGCCCGATGCTATAGCCTGATCATCAAGGATGATCCTCGATGACTTTGGTAGGAGGGTGCTTTATTTGATTGGCATTTTGGTTGAATTGGAACCATCAGGTGTTCCAACCAATACCTCAGTCTTCATGCCTTACCGGCCACTTGAGATTTGGGCATTGGCCAAATTGCCACTCAAATTAGTTCTGGCTGATTTCAATTTGACAATTTTGGTGCAGATTTCACTAATTTCCTGTAACAATTCTGCTGAGGTGAGTGTGGGTACTGGGGGTGGGATCTGAATTAAAAAAGCTGTTATACATTGCTCATCTACTACATGAGCGAGATCACCCTAAGTAATGAGGGGTACCGCCATCCTCTTTGGTGTCTTTTTTGTCATGGTTGGATGACTTTATAGTAGGAACTGATGCTAGAGATAAGGCTGTGCGACAGGAGGCCCAGAAGGTGAAACTTCAGGCTCTTCCTGACCTGAAACACACCTTAGATCAACGCTGGGTGCAAGCCAAGCATGCTCAGGTTGATACTAATGGGGTGCAAAATGCCCAGCCTCCAATCTCAACCCAGGCACTAAAACAAATGATTTATGTCATAAACGAAGATGGTTCAATTCAGTTGATTGGAGAGCAAGGGTTCAAGTCCCACTCAAGTTATGAAATTTTAAGCTCAGGTAAAATACGGCTTCAATTAATTACTCAAGTGAAGGCACTTTAAGTGTATTTTACTAAAACGGATGGAAGCATCTGTTTATTGGAGCGTCAAGTCTTGGGCGCATTTCCGCAGAACCTGAATTTCCCTGGCCCATTTTAAATATGTTTTTGTGACCAACATTCTTTGTTGGTCTACTTTCTTAAAATAAATTTTACCCGTTATTTTTACGTTTTACAAAGGTTCCTTGGGCGAAATTGGTTGTGGACCTCTTCAGGAAGGTCTCCAACTATGTAGGCCACTACCTTTATCACCATTTACCCAAATTCCAGGTGCTTTCTTGGGCCGCTTAGGTCCCCTCCAGACCAAGACACCCAAGTCTACTAGCACCAAGTTACCCTTGACGATGGACTCCCCTTTGGTGTCTACTCAAGTTGGGAGTTTTCTTACTTACCTGTTCTCATATGTGATGCTTTACACCCTCGCCTGGTTTATCTTTTGCTCAAGCACCATTCTAGGTGTCTCCTTTACCATTCGCTTAATGGCTAGTTCCCCAGCAATGTGGGTTCGCATCCCACATCACCTTGGCGGGAACAAGAGAGTTACAGACACTCTCTTGACATTTTTACTTGGGAATGGGAAGAGGGCCCAATGAACAGCCACGGAACGTTCCCTGGGACTTACAATCTTGCCCAGAATTGATAAAAGTTATGTTTTAGGTCATGAAGGGCGGACAACCTAATGCCCTTAGACTTGGATACTTCCCGCTTGTTTCTACGATTGACACAAGTGATTATGTCATAAATGTGACATTACCCTCCAGATTTTAAAGCACCACTTTTTCTTTAGAGGCATACTCTAAAATGAGGTTCATAAGCAGGTGGTAGTTTTAGAGCGGCGATTTCTAGATTTAACATAGGACCAGCATTAGTAGGAAAGCGCTTGTGTAAAGTATCAATTTGGTCCTACACATAGGAACAATCATGAGCTGGAACCCTGCTGTTCCCACATCATCAAAGCCCTATTATGATATAGTAAGTACTCAAGCCTTCTTTTTCACTCAATGAAATGCCGCAATCTCCTCCCCCTCCCAAAATGGCACCCCATACATAAAATACAACTCTGGGGTCTCTGTAGGAAAGCTGTCAAACAGGATTAAAATACTATTGTGGAATGTTGCAAAAATTTGTAACTTAAGCAGAAGATCCAACTGGTAGGCAGTGTGACCCACCTTTCTAACAATGTGGTAAGGTCATGATATCTTTTGTCCCAGTTTCTTGCATGACTGCTTAATTAAAATGTTTCTGGCGTCAAGCATCACAAAATCTTCATATTTATAATTAGGCTCTACACTTCTTTTACCACTGGGAATCTCTTTGTAAGGTTTCATGGCATCATCCAAATTGATAGTCTACCTCTTAGTGTAATTAATAGAACTTTGCAATGCTCACTAAAGCTTCCACCGTGAACCCAAAACTGGGGTTTTTATGTCAAAAGAGGGGTTAAAACTATAATTGACAAAGAATGGATAACAGCCAATAGAGAGTGCCGAGCATTATTGTAATTGAATTGAGCCAAAGGTAGATGTGATGCACAATATGAGTGAACAGTAGTAGTATAACACCGCAGGAATTTCACTAAGCATCAGTTTACTCATTGTGTCTGGCCATCTAACTGGGGGTGGAAGGCAGTTAAACGTCATGGGTGAGTCTGAAGAGTCTTTTTGAGCTCTTAACAGAATGTGGATGTGAACTGGTGTCCCCAGCTACTGATGATCTCAGTTGGTACTCCGTGGAAGGCGAAAACTTATGACTCAAACAACTTGGCTATCTAAGCCTTTATTACTATGGTGTGGCATGGAATGAAATGCAGACTTAGTGAACAGATCAACAACTGCTATGATGGCATCAGATTCCTCAAACAGGAGAATATCCACAATAAAGTCAACCTAAATTGAAGTCTAAGGACCTACTGCCTTTTAGACCAGTACTTTTGGCTTAACAGTAATCTAGAATGTAAATCAAGTTTCAATTGGGGTTTAAAGATGTTAATAAAAAGAGCTTTTGAAGCAGCCAAAAAAATGAGTGTACTAACTATATTTCTTTATTATATTAGAAAGTTTTAAGGGAGAATACCCCAGTGGTAGAGTATGGACCCTCTACCACTGCCTCCCAAGTTCGATCCCGATAATGGACTTTGGGTAGGGGACGATTTTGACTGTGTTGGTTTTGCGCGCCAATGCCCCAAACCGAGATAGCGAATAGCAAAGGCGGTCCATGGAGTCCCTGGCCTATCATACGCCGCGCATGGAGGTTTTCCGGGTTTTATCCTCCTTTCCCATTTTCTTCACTTCCCTAATTGGTGCAGTATCGTCCCCAGGTCGGCCCACCTCAAATAAAATTGTTAAATATTAGAAAGTTTTGATACATATATTATATAGATCAAAGCACTGTACAAAGAAGATATTCTTTAATCCCCTCAAAATCTTTCAAATCATTTTCAAGATTAACTGCTTAATTGAGGTCTATCTGCTTTGCTGCTATTTTCACAATCTGGGGATACTTGATTGGCTACTCAAGAGGTGCCTAGGTTGAACAACCTGAGTTGAAAATTAACCTTCTATAGAGGTTAACAAGCTCCTAGCAATTCTCAGAGGGCTGAGTTATTTTCGTCTTAGAGAATTGGACTTGAACATAAAAATTTATAAAATTTTAAAGTAATTTATAGTAAAAAGATCATTACTACCTACAGTACTAAAGGGAAATCAGAAATATGATGAGTGATGGGTGAATACCATGTGTGAGTGTTGGGGATTCAACTGCAATGACCAAATTACTCAAGATCAAAATTTGGTATTTTGGTTTAATGAAATTGTAAAATCCCTGTCAGAGATATCCAATTTTGGATAGACTGATGATCAACTCTTCGGAGTTATCAGCCTCCTCTGAATGATGAGGCTAAGCAATCTAATGGGGCAAAACATCACACAAAAAGGTTGATCTCATCTACTAAGAATCTTATAAGATCTGACCATCACAAGTATAGCAGTAATAATCAGCAATATCAGTCATCTAATAGGAAAGATCTTACCTCAGGTGCAGCCCAAAAATCCTTAGAAAGAACTACCAAATCTACCCCTATAAATATCCCTCATTTCTAACTAATAAAGTACCTCTATTTTTGTCTCATGTAGCTAATTTTGGTCTATTAATACAGAATTCTGTATTTCCAATTGGAAGTAATTATAGCAATGGAACTAATAGCTTTGTTGCACTTATGTCTATCTTTTCTAGAGCCATAGAACTAATAAATTTGTAGCCTTCATAGCGCCTGAACATTGTAATTTCTACAAAATTTCAACACTGGTGCTTTCTGCTAGGTTTGCTTCCAAGGCTACCTGGTGAAAACATACTTTCATGACAATGAATATGTCTAGTGAAGAAAGCCCCTCTTCTGAGAAATCAATGAGTATCACCTAATGATTACACTCCAACAGGCAGGAGATGCTTTCCGCTAATATCAAGAATATGCCTTCCATTAATATAAATAATCTTCATTTTAAGCTTCTATGGACTTGGCCATTAAGGGCCCTGACCAAAAATAATTATTAAATTCAAGCTGCAGACGTAGAAGAAATGGTCAAAGGCTTGATAAGGGGGGGCTATCCATCCTGGTGCCCATCCTGATCAAGACTGAGAATCAAAAGTTGTTGCTAACATGAAAGACTTATAACAGAGCGGTGTTACAGCATACCAAAGTTGGTTTAACTAGAACTGAGCAGTACCTCCGACAGTACGTACATCCCACTATTCATCACATACTCCAAATTTCGGGGTTGCATCATCTTGAGATTCAATGACAGTTGACCATGGCACAACAATTTCATTCTCAGTTATCCTCATTCTGAGATGGCTTTTAACTTTGGTCAGGATAATCAGGAAGACATACTCAATAATAGGGAATAAACGATCTACATAACCTTTTGGTGAGAATTGGTAATGGAGTTGTGGGGTACATCTTCCAAGAAGTATCTTGTTGGGACTGAGGGAGGTCTAAAGGTGGTTCTTTGAAGCTTGCTGAGGTGGACAGGCGAGAGTAGGACTCAACCTTAACAACAGGTTCAGAGGTCCCAATAGTTTATAATTAGGGACATAACCTAGGAAGGTTCAGAGGTCCCAAAAGTTAATAGTTAGGGACTTAACCATACTGGTTCAGAGGTCCCAAAAACAAGAGAGTGAACTTTAAGAAAAGTCTAATTAAAGGTAAAAGCGTAAAAGTTATTTTATTAATTAAATAATCAGCGCCTTATATAGTGCTAAGAAGAGAAAAGATAAGATAAGGGATATAAAGAATGATCGGCATGTACCCTGGTGGAATTGGGAATAGATTAGGAAATATTATCCTAAATCTTTTAGAGGATAAAGAGAAGTAGGTAATAGATAAAGTACTTATACACAGTGCATTCAAAAAGTCCCGGGACTGATGCTGCTATAGGCATACAGATGGAGCTATCTCTGTATCACAGCTGGAACACTATGTGACAACCCTTGCCACCCGGCCAGACTGTAACTGGACCATTTTACAAAGAGGTACTTGATCGCCTTTTGAAAAATTTTCGCAGGGTTAGACCAGAAATGTACCAATCAGGGGTGTGGTTTCTTCTGCATGAAAATGCTCCAGTCCACTCATTATTGATTGTCTCACAATTTCTCGCTGGAAAATCAGTCACAGTGATTAACCATCCACCCTACTCACCAGATTTGGCTCCAGCTGACTTCTTTCTGTTCCCTAAGCTGAAGGTGGCACTGAATGGGCAGCGTTTTTGATAATGTAGAGACAATTCAGAAGAATGTGACAGCTGTTTTAAACATGATTTTGAAGGAGAACTATGCACATGCCTTTCAACGATTGTATGAGCGATCTAAAATCTGTATAGAGAGGGAAGGGATGTATGTTGAATAATAAATAATAAAATTCCATTTATCTGAAAATTTGTGTCCTTAATAGTGTTAGTCCCAGAACTTTTTGAATGCAGTATGTAAGATAAGGTGAAGTTTGAGATAAATTAACATTGAAATAAGGAACTTGTTACCATCTAGTACTAAAAAAAAAGAAATAAGGGACTCGTTCCCTCTAGGGTAGAATATTAGTTAGAGAGTTTATCAACCAGGATTATTAATTATTAGAGCAGTTTGATAATTTATCTTGAGTTCTTCCAATATTAATTTAATTTGGACAATGCTAAGTAAATCGAAGTTAATAATGATTTTGGGCTTTAGACCCAACAAGGCATCGATTGGTAGATTAATAATATTAAATATAGGTTGATATTGCCCAAGATAAGTAAAAAGTTCGAAGCCCCAAGTCAAGGCTTCATTTAAACTGTTGAGAATCCCAACATATCTCAACAAGTTAGTGATGTCGCTAATCCTATTTAACACCAAATCACTACCCTTGAGGATGAGATTACTAAACAACTGGGAAAATTGTGGGCCCAACATGAGGAGCGCTTTGTTGAGCTCAGTGGACTACTTCAACAGCTTGTATGAATTGTGGATACTATCAGAGAAGGTGGACCCAGCCCTAATGGTCCTCCTGGATCTCCGGGACCACCTAGTTCTCCTTTGGTAACCCCAGGACCACCTGGTGAATGAGGACCTCAAGGTCCTGCAGGTCAACAAGGCTCACCTGCGCTTGCAGATCATGACAGTTTGCAAGGACCCCATGGACCTCCTGGTCCCCCTGGTTCCTCACAAATTCACGATTCTGAACCTTTAAGTCTACTAGTATCAAGAGTACAGGCGTTAGAAACCCAAATATGAGCCATAGCTTAATGGTGTTTATTATCCTTGGAAGGCCTTCTGACTGACCCAGATTACTCTTTACCAACTTATTAGATGGCGTTGATAATGCTCATCATCTATGCGATGCTAACCAAACTTTGCAAGAAATCCAGTTAGCAATGTTAAACGTTTCTATCAAATGGTTAACTGCTATATGTGGAGTACTCAAGAACAAGCAGGAAGAGATGCTCAATGCGATTTTTAGCTTAAAGCAACCGCCTGCAAATGATCATCTTTCTCAATGGGTACAAAAATAACAGGAGGATCTCAATCATTCAAGGCAACAAGTTGACCAAATTCCCACTTAAGCTCATATCCCAGAGTCTGAACCCTCTAAAGCTGATCCGGTCATGACATCAGGTGTACATGTCTTGAGCAATGAAACCACCACATTAAAACCTACCTTTTTTTTAGTACTAGATTAAAACCTACCTTTAAGTATAAGTTTGAGCCAAGTGAAGGAAGCATCCATTTGTTTCTATTTGTATATGAACGAGCAATGGATGGGACGACGTATCAACAGAAAGTATGAGCATATTACCTCTTTTTAAGACAATTCACTCAAGAAATCATGGTTCCTCACCTTAAAGTTTTCAATACTTGGGCTCAAGTAAAAAACTACCCTTATTTAGGAATTCAGGAGTGATCAAATCCTATCTAATCAAAAGCAAGC
Source organism: Massospora cicadina (assembly GCA_022478985.1). Classification (NCBI taxonomy): domain Eukaryota; kingdom Fungi; phylum Entomophthoromycota; class Entomophthoromycetes; order Entomophthorales; family Entomophthoraceae; genus Massospora; species Massospora cicadina. The sequence continues at coordinate 24,065 of JAKSZP010013914.1, read as the reverse complement.
CTTTATGAGCATCCAAATCAAGAGAGGAGAGTCAATCCAAGATTTCACTAAGAGATTATATCATGAGGCCCAGACTCTTGCTACTTGTGATTGTATTACTGTAGATGATGCCATTTTGGCTGTGATGAGTGCATTTGCTTCTCATACTCAGTTACTACTGCGTTAAAGACACTTAAAAGAAATTTCATTATCTATTCTCAACATCAAAGAGGCGCTTATGGAGATTCCTAATGGTGTGGTACACCTGACCTCTGCTACTAATCTTTGTCCTTATATCCATGCAATGCCGCCTAAACCCAAACCTAAACCAAAGAAGGAGCCGTTCAACTAAGTGGTCTCATGGGTTATATTGAATCTCAATGTTGGAAAAAAACAAGTGGAAGAGTCGAAAAAAGAGGAGTCAGAATAGGGCATGAGGCTCCCTGTGCTGACCTACCTCCTGTGCCATAATCGCAATCTTTTAACACTCCTAAAGACTGTTATGTGATATCTGTTCCTGGTGAACTTGATATCCCTAATGAATTAGCCAACAAATATATTATTTCTTTTTATGCTTCTGTTTCTTCTTCTAATTCAATTTGATAGTTTAGTCCCTCAGTATTTATAATCCCACACTTTGGTACTGATATGACCCAGGTGGAAGTTATAGTGCACAAGGTGAAAGTTCTGGATATCATAGATATGGGATCTCCTATAAATGTGATCTCGTTCAGACTTATAAAAAAATCAAAGTGGCGCTAGACTTAAACCATTCTCAAGACTACGGAACTGCTGTCCCTTCATACACTAAATCTATAAGAGCTTATTCTTCCCTTTCAATGCACTTTGGAAAGTTGGTTTTTTGGCCCCTTTAGTAGTGTTGGACAACAACTTCCATGACTTGCTCTTGGGAACCAAATTTCTCAGTGATTTTGATGCAATAATCAGTCTTGAGGACATTTACCTTTATTTAATTGGGTACCATGTACCTTCAATTTTACAAGATGTCCTAATAGCTAAGGCAAACTCAAACAATGCGTTTGCTTATTGGAATATCTCACTTCTATCTCTCATCTTGAGTATTGAATTTTGGGGCTGAGGACTATACTTCCTCCTCTGTTAGCTTGTACCTCTGAAGGTATGCCTTTATATTCAAACAATCCAATTACTATTACTCCAAAAGCTCAAGTCATAATTGGTACTGGAGTACAAGTAATTGTACCCGCTGATCATGTATTAGAGATCTCTGGTAACAGAAATCCCTCTCATTTGGAGGCTTTAACCTGCCCCGGTATCCTTGATCCTGCTTATTATGGGACTGTTTAAGTCTTACTAGCTAATCTTATTTCTCAACCTATGCGATTGAATTGAGATAACCACATCACTTAAGTGCGGTCTAACCTGTGAGTGAAATTTTATCCATCCCAGGATGTGGGGATTTACGTGATTTTGAGTTGGAAGATCCCCCTATCATTGCTATAATTGAAGTCGAATTTGGAGATTTGCTCACTCCAGAACAACAGCATGAAGCTGAGGCTCTGATTGAAGAGTATGCGGATATATTTGCCAAAAGTCCTGGAGATTTTGGGCTAATGAAAGAGGTGCAGCATCAGGTGAAAACTGGGGATACTCCACCTATATGAGAACAGCCTTATTGCAAATTTAAAGTTTAGGAGGCTCAGGTCTCAGTGGAATTGAAACAACTAACGAGGTGGGACTACTAACTCCTTCTAAGAGTCCATGGGCTTCTCCTTTACTACTCATCTGGAAAAAGGATGGGGGTCATAGAGTGGTATGGACTATTGTCTGCTCAATGTTGTTACCCAAAAGTATTTTTATTCTCTACCTCGCGCTGATGATTCATTGAGACTATTGTCTAGATCTCAATTCTTCTTGGCTATGGACCTTGCAAGTGGCTATTGGCAAATTGACCTGGCTCTGGAAGACCGTCAAAAATGCGCCTTAATCTCTAAAGAGGGGTTATTTGATCCTACTCATATGCAGCATAGGCTTTGTAATGCCCCTTCTACTTTCCAACGAGCCATGGATGGCTTATTTTAAGATTTGAAACTTTATTGTGCTTTGGTATATTAGATGATGTTAATGTTTCCTCTATCACTTTTAATGAGCATTTGGCTCATTTAAAGGAAGTATTTGGTCAGATGCGTCGCACTTTGCTTAAGCTAAAACCATCCAAGTGTGCCTTTTTCAAGATTAAGATGGAATTCTTAGGCCATAAAGTTAATTGCGATGGCATTTTGCCCTTATCTAATAAGATAAAAGCTACTTCAGACATGCATGTTCCTAAAAGCTTACACGATATTCAAGTGTTTTAGGGATGGTTGGTTATTACTGACAATTTATACCCCATTTTGCTGAGATTGCGGAGCCTTTAGCTTACTTATCGCAAAAATAAGTCCTTTTCTTATGGGAAGAATTGCAGCAGCAAGCTTTTGATCTTTTGCACCAAGCCTTAGTTAGTGCACCAATTTTAGCCCATCCTGATTTTCTAAACCCTTTATCTTATTTACCAATGCCAGTGATATTGCTATTGGGGCCATTCTGGCTCAACATGATACCAACCTGGTTGATCATCCCATTGCATACTATAGTAAAACCCTTTCTAAGGCAGAATGCAATTATAGCGTTACTGAGAGGGAATGCCTCGCAGTCCTATCCAGCATCAAACATTTTCGCCCTTACCTCTATGGTAAACATTTCACTATTGTCTTGGATCACGCTTCCTTGAAATGGTTACAACAGGTGAAGGATCCTGATGGACGCTTAGCTAGATGGGCGTTAAAGCTTTAGAATTATGACTTTACAATTCAACATTGTGCTGGAGCTATACACCAAAATGTTGATAGACTTTATCGATTACCTATACAAACGTTATTCTCAGCTGAGGAGGATCGTATCTATGTTCTGATTGGAAGACCTGAGCTCTGGTATTGTGAATCTAAGGACTTTATAGTGAAGCTACAATCTTTAACCGGGGATACTCAGGTTAAAGAAGGTTCCTTATACAAGAAGTTGGGATCTAGATGGTTGCCTTTTACTTGGCCCTCTGCGAGGACTGATACTATTATGAAGGCTCATCAAACTGTAGGGCATGGAGCTGTCTCTAAGACTTTACAGTGGTTAAAATCATTGATAATGGGATAACATGTTGAAAACTGTACATGATGTGTTGGAGACTTGTCTCACTTGTCAACAACAACGTGGTGGAAATCTGATGTACCAACACAAAAATGTGGGACCTTCAGAACCTTTTTCTACTATGAGTATCGACGTGGTGGGCCCTCTCCCTACTGCCACTTATATACATCATTATATTATATTAGCTACAACCATTTTACTAAATGGATTGAAGCTATCTCTGCTTCCACAGTCACCACTCTGGCTACTGAATCATTCCTTTTAAGCAAGTTTTCACCAGGAATGGTAGCCCAAAAGTTCTATTATTGAATAATGGGAATAACTTTATTTCTCAAGTGGTAGCTGAGATTACCAAACTAATGGTTACTTATCAGTCCTTTATGACCCCTTATAATCCCTCTACTAATGGTGCGGTCAAACAGGAGAATGGTACCCTTGTAGCCATTCTTCAAAAGATGACTTCTAATGACCCTAATAGATGGAATCTCTATTTACCTAGTGCGATGTTAGCCTATAGGGTTAGCCACCATCATATAATTGGAATGTCTCCTTTTAAGGCTCTTTATGGTTGGGATCCTATTTTACCCTCAAGTGTACAACCTATACTTGATGATGCTACCCCGCAATCTACTGATTTAGCTATGAGGTGACTAGCTGATGAAATCATCCAAGTACAAGCTTTAGCTTCAAGTTTCCTTGCTGCTACCACCTCAAAAGAGGGAACTAGAACTAACGCTAGTAGACCTACAATACCTGAATATCAAGTTAGGGATCTTGTAATATTCCATCATCATAGACTGGGAGGAAGGATTCACAAACTTGACACATTATGGGCTGGTCCTTACCATATTATTTATCATCGATGTATTGAATACTCCATTGCAGCTATTGATACTGGTACTGTTATCAATAGAGTTCATAGTAGGTTTATTTGTAAGTATGTGACCCTAGGCAAGACCTTGAGGGGGGCATTTTTGGGGATTCAGCTGTGATTACTAAAAATACTCAAGACCAAGATTTGGTATCTTGATCTAATGAGATTGTAAAATCCCCATTGGAGATATCCAATTCTTGGATAGACCAATCATCAACCCTTCAGAGTTATCAGCCTCCTCTGAAGGAGGAGGATAAATAATCCAATGTGGCAAAGAATCACATAAGAAGGTCGATCTCATCTAATAAGAACCTTATCAGATCTGACCATCACAAGTATAGCAATAATAATCAGGAATATTGGTCATCTAATAGGAAAGATTTTACCTCAGGTGCAGCCTGAAAATCTTCACAAAGAACTACCAAATCTACCCCTATAAATATCCCTCATTTTTAACTAATAAGGTACCTCTATTTTTGTCTCATGTAGCTACATTTTGGTCTATTTATACAAAATTCTGTATTTCCAACTGGAATCAATTATAGCAATGGAACTAATAACTTGGTTGCACTTGCGTCTATCTTCACTAGAGCCACAAAACTAATAATTTTGTAGACTTCATAGCGCCTGAACATCGTAATTTCTACTGAAATTCCAACAGTGAGGGTGGAAGGAGATTTAGATATGTGAAAGGTGACGGCACATTCCAGGTTCAGAGTTGGAGTAAATCAGGATTTCTTGTTGAAGGCTGGACTGAGATCTTTAATGATTACACAATCAAGTGGATTTCATTACCTTTCATTAGAAAACCAAAGGTAGTAAGGCATGATATATGGCATAAGGTGATTTATGGAGAGTATAGAGGAATTAAACACTAAATACAACCTTGTATTTAGTATTAAGATAATATTAAGTTGGTTCAGGCATATTTCTCTATCTCATTGGCCATTGGAGCACTAACAGGGAAATTTATTCATAATTTGTTGGGTATAGAACTTGGCGTTTTTATGGGAAATCACTCAGTGCTTCAAGACTAATACTGTTGGAAATTTTGGGCCTTAATCCTGATAAACATTTAATGATAAATATAAACTAATGTTGACTACAATAGTAGATAAGTTGACATTGATTGAAGTAATAACTGATTATAACGCTAAAGTTGAGGTTTCACCTTAACTAAGGCCAGATCAACATAGTCCCCTCCAAGCCTCAACTGGGGGGTGACAAAGATTTTGCCTTGGTAACTAGCCTTTTTAGGGTCCTAAACTACAAGTGTTGGGATGAGTGAGATTGAAAAAGGCATTTAGGTCAGATGTTGGCCTGGTGAGCATGAAGTTTTTGTCAGACAATCTGTGAGAAGTTGATGGTAAGGCAAATCCTTTCATTGACATCAATCTTAATTTGTTCTATTCAACCAGATTTTTTAAAGAAGCGGGGATCCCTAAGGTTCGTATATCCATCTAGCAAGAATTTTAGTTAGATGGAATTGTCCATAGCAACTAATAAAGGCAAACTTTGGTTGGGTGATTTATCCTGATGGCAGAGATCATCTGACAGATGGAGGTGTATAATATCAACAGTTAGATACAAACATATATTAGGAGACATCAGGTTAGCAGATACAAGGTGAACATCAAAACATAAAAGGGAAATTATTTTAATTTCTTTGTTAATTTGACATGCAATCAGAGACAAGGAAGATTGTTTGTGGACTCATCTTAACTCATAAGGGATCAGTGGTTTTAAAAACTCATCCTGATTTGGTTGAGGTAGGGTAGAATTCTCTTCACTAATTGGAAAACCTAGAATATTATTAAAATAAAGTAAATAAGTTTTTAAAAATTAAATTGGTAAAGGGCGAAAATGGGCCTCAGTAGCTTTGACTTCATTGTCATGCAGCAAGGAGTTTGATTCAGGGAATTGAAGGGGGCGCCAAGGCATTTGGGTTGGATGTTCTCATTCCATAATTGGAACAGTGAGGATTTTCAGAGCAGAGAAATGAAAAAATGAGCCAAGGCATTCAAGTTGGTTATTTTGATTCCGTTATTGGAACAGAAAAAAACGTCAGCGCAGGTAAGTAAGATAAGTTCAGCGGCATCCTGTTTAGAGAGCAGGATTTTCTTATTGAGAGGCTTAGTCTCAGGAGCAAAACTATACTCATTTTTTTCAAGAGAAGATTTCAAGTTTCTAGTGCGGCTTAATTTTAGTGAGATCTTGCGCCTATCTTCAGGCTTCTTTGCAGAATCTGGCTCCTTTAATCGCTCAATTCTCTGAGTGTTTTCGATTGCAGAGGTGCATAACTCAACTGATTCATTTTATATGATCAGTCCTTATCAAACATAGGTAAATTGATTCCAGGATTCTTATTGCTGGGTAACTTAAAAGTGAAATTAAATTTTCTATTCTGACCTATAGCTTAGCTTGGAGATTAAGTTATACCTTAGATAATTTCTTTTTTTCTTGATTTAAAGCTAAAGATGTTTAACCATAACTTTTCATCACAGAAAACAGGTCATAGAGTCTAATAGTCATTAATATCAACAATGACTTTTTAGGCATCCTGTCTTTTAGCATCTCACATCTTCTTTAAACATAACGCTTGATACTTGTATTGGAGTATGACCTTCATTAATCTCTTTACTTTATGATGCTAGCATTTTTTTCAAAAACATTTCTTTAAAATTCTTCAGACGTTCTCAACAGGTCAAACAAAGGATTGAGTTTATTAATAGCTTAAAGATAAAAGAAGTCTTCAGGACACATTGAAAAAATTACTTTATAAAGTTGTTCCCCACAGAGACTGCATTGCGTCCATTCCAGAGAATGTAACCATAAGATCAAGTTCTCAAACTTCAGTAGGGATTGTCTGGGCCATTGTTAATTGGTGAATTAGATAATAAATGTTGTCTAATAGTGATAAACCTTATACAAAGACACCCAGAGTGCCCCTGTAGTGAGCATCACTCTTGGCTTTTCTTCTATTTGAAACAACCTAGGATATTTGATTGGCTATTCAGAGGTACCTAGGTTGGACAACTTGGGTTGGAACTTAACCTTCTCTTGAGGTTCAGAGATTCCTAGGAACTCTTGGAGAGCTGAAGTTATTTACATCCTAGAGGACTGTTTTTTAAACTTTAAAGAGATGTGTTGTAAAAAGTACTCTATTTGAAAGAGGATAGTATTGTATAAAGTACCAAGATGAAATCAGGTTTGTGATGAGTGATAGGCGAATACCATATGTAAGGGTGGAAGGAGATCCTTGAATGTGAGAGGTGATGGCACAGTCCAGGTCAGAATTGGAGTAGATCAGGATTCATTAGAGGCTGTGCTGAGATCAAATGATGATTACACAACTAAGTGGATTCCATTATCTGTCATTAGGAAACCAGTAGATAGTAAAGAATGATATGTGGCATAAGGTGATTGTTAAAATAGATAGAGGAGGTAAGCTTTAAATACAACCTTGAACTTAATACCAAGATGATATTGTGTTAGCTTGTATCTCTTCCCCTATCTCACTGGCCAGTAAAGCAATAGCAAGGGAATTATTTATAATCCGTTGTGCCAAGAGCTTGGCGTTATTATGAGAAAGTACTCAATTCTTAACAATAAATTAGTAAAATTGGGCCTTAATACTGATTAATCCTCAAATAGTAAGTATAAACCGTTGTTGACAGCATTAAGAGGTAAGTCAACATCAGTTAGAGTAATAACTGAATTATAACCCTAAAGTAGAGGCTCTACCTAGATTAAGGCAAGACACAACAAGTTCTTCATAATTTAAAGTTAATGCTATTGTGACACATTGACTGGTGACGCCCATTATGAGGTATAGGAAGCCAGGAAGCCAATATTTAAGGCATCTCTGCTAGCTCCTGTGCATGAGAGGGATCCTGAGTAGACAATAATCTATCTTCTGTAGAAGGTCTTAGATGTAAATGAGGTTGTGCAAGAGCTGACTTTTCAATTCTTGATTTGGTAAATGGAATTTTGACTTGCTTTTCACCTTAAATCCTGATAACGCACACCTCAAGATCATGTCAGAGGGGGTATATGAGCGTAGATGATGTCCATTACTCAGTTGAACACAATACCTTGAATTACACTGGCAATGGTGGTCTCATATTTCACCTTATGTATAATGCATTAGAGAGCTGAAAAAATATGCCAAGTTTGTTTTGTTGGCCTCCTGGTTAATGGTAATAAAAAATGATAAGATCTCCTAACTGAAAGGTTGGCAAGGAGGGCCTACCAGCAGTAGAGTGGGCCATCTCTTTAGTGATAAACAAGGTAAACTCTTGGTTAGAAAGAAATTAGATTTAAATAATTTTGTCTGTTAAGGCCCTCATTGTTAGTTCAGAGTTTTAGCACCAAGCGTAAGCCTTGGGGAACAACCCCTGCGTCTAGACTAGGAAAAATCCCATTTCTAACAAAAAAGTGGAAGAAGCCGGAGGCCATCACTCTCATCACCCTGGGGTGATTTAACCCATATGGTGGACAAAAGATGGGTAACAGCATTTCATCTGGGAATCATGCCTTGTCTGCCCCTACTCACCACCAAAGAATTGGTGGGTAAAATTAAGAAGTTAAGCAGGAGGTGGAGGAGGGTAGGAGCCCGTGGAAGGCAATTGTTGCGCATCCCCAGTAAAGTATTCATATGTTTGAATTCCATCAGGGAGTTCAAGCCACATTTAGCTGAAAATAAAGGTACTAAGCTATTTTTGGGCGTGAAGATTACCGTTAATCAGTTTTCTCCAGGAGTTTCCCAAAAGAGCCCATCTTTGACAAATACAGGAATGTGCAATCCCTTTCCAAACCAGTGGAACAGGCCATATGTGGTCTGGCCATAGCAACCTGTCATCTGCTAAAGGCGTCATCATCATCATTACAAGAGCAATCATGGCAGAATGAATATTCTCACTAGCAAATGAAAGGTTATCTGAGTGGGTTGGTTGGGTATGAGTTGATATTAGAAATTGTTTAGACTTACAATCTTCCAGAACAAATCACAAAATATTCTTGATGGTAGTGCACTTTGTTTTAGTTCCCCATTTAGCGAGCATATAAGGCAGCTGTCCCCAACAGGTACCACTTTCACTACAAAATTCTCTCCAACATTTTTGTTTCAATAAAAATTCTTATAATCATCCAACATTATTTGTGTTCTACGTTCCAATGAACATTTAGTGGCGATGATCTCCATTTCTGAAAAACCCTGGATAGTCCTTGCAGCTGCCAATTCATTTTCTGTCCACCAATATTTTGGATGTACCACAGCTATTCTGACTGGTGTTTTAGGTGGTCACTCACCTGGAGCTCCAGGCCAGTCTTATTATTATTAGCACGCTCTATGAAAAATGGAGTACCACTGTTTTGGTTTATCTACACTCTACTTTATGAAAAGGGTGCTTCAATGGTTTTGTGCCATATGCGGATGACCCATTAACTCGCTCAAAAGCTTTCCACACCAGTTAGGGAGTATCTCATTACCCTAAATAGAGAGATGGTTTCCTCTCAGTCCACATATGGAACAGTTGGGGCCTTTTGGTTCTTCACAGGCAGGCAAGCTTGGAAGGCTCTCAAGCATAGGGTTGTTGTTCTTCCCCGCAGCTGTTGTATAACTTCCTCAACCTGCTGTTCTGTTCTCAGGGAAGAGTATAGGGGCGGTCAAGTCAGGTGCTCTAGGGGGACTGACATTCATAAATCCGTTGGTGCCTTTGTTGGCTACTGGCAGCCGCCAGAGGTTGAGGTGGTTATGTGGCTGGTGCCTTAGTTTCCTCTTTTGAGGGTTCTTCAGGGGTCTGTTGAGATTCTCCCTTTATTGGGGGAAGCCCCAACTAAGGGTCATGGCCTACGAGTGGATGCCAGATTGGGCTCCCCATTAACTTGAGTTGAGCTTAATCTGAAGTATTAGGAATTGACCCCAATAATATTTAAATAAATTATCTAATTTGACGCCAGCAACTAATGCTTAGGATGTCAAAACTTAATTAAGGCATAGTAAAATATATTTTGGGGCTCGCACCCCAATCAAGATACCCTTTCAGGACCACCAGAGAGTTATGCCAAGGATAGTCCTGCTCCCTTTGTAATATTTATTTCAATTATCAGCAATTAATACCAAGACTTTCAAAATCTTCCCATTCCCAATCCACCAAGATCCTATAAATACTCAAGGATTATTTTAATAAAATTACCATTTTCTCACCTATTCCTTTCCTTTTTTATTTTTACTTAAGGCCTTAATGTCCTAATAACTCGATGGGGCTTCAGGGCCCTAATTACTAGGGGCCAGGTTGGAGTTCCTCCTTTAAAGTCCCAAAAGTGGTGCTCACTACAGGGACTCCTGACTTCTCAGCGAGAACTAAAATTGGAAGGAGGAGGGGCAGTCCCTGGCCTCTGACCCAAGAGGGCAAGCTAGGATGAGGGGGAGCTAATGCCCCCAAAACTAGCCTGGGTGGCCAAGCCCAGGTTACTGGGGTGTCATCCCTATGCCAGCTGTTATGTCAACGCCAACCCCAGCGCCGATGCTGGGACCTCCTCTCAATGCCAGCCCCAGTGCCAATTCTGGGTGTTAACACTGATTCTGGGGCCTCCTCCCAATACCAGCCCCTGCACTGATTCTGGGTGCTAATCCTGATGCTGGCTCTACGCTGATGGCCCCACTTCAGCTCTGACCCCTAGCCGAAGCTTGGAGGGGGCTCTTCAGGATTCTCCCTTTATTGGGGGAAGCCCCAAATAGGGGTCATGACCTGCCTAGGAGTGGATGCCAGATTGGGCTCCCCATTAACTTGGGTTGAGCCCAATCCAAAGTTTTGGGATTGACCCTGACAATGAATAAATAAATTAATTTGACACCAGTAACTAATGCTGAGGATGTCAAAACTCAATCAGCTCGCTGCAAAATTCATTTTGGCACTCACGCCCCAATCAAGATACCTTTTTGGAACCACCTGCGACTTCTGCCAAGGATGGTCCCGCTCCCCTTGTAATATTTATTTCAATCATTATTGGCAATCAATGCCGAGGCTTTCCAAATTCTCCCATTCCCAATCCATCAAGGTCCTATAAATACCTCAAAAATCATTTTAAAAAAATTACTGTTTCTCACCTATCTCCTTTATTTTTTTTGTTTTACTTAAGGCCTTATTGGCCTAATAACTCGCTGGGAGCTTCAGGGCCCTGATTACTAGGGACTGGGTTGGAGTTCCTCTCCCAAAGTCCTGACAGGGTCAGTCAGGTGGATATCCTTTTTCCCCAGTTATGTCTCGCCAGGTTGCTAATAACCAAGATCATGCGCTTTCTTGTTATCTGTACAGATCCAGTTGGGCTCTCATGTGATATCTGTGGAGGCTCTCATGGACATGGGTGCAGCCAGGAACTTCATGACCTTGCAGACCTCTCAGGACTTGGATCTTGGTATCCACATCAGTCCTCAGTGTTAGATGCGTCATCAGCTTTGATGACGTGTTATGCGGTGCAGTGGCCCATACAATTCTTGGTGCATGAGTATGGTTTCTATGAGATTAGTTCACTGCAGTACTGAACTCATTGTTTCTTACTATCCTTGGAGTTGGGTGATGGCAGCGGCAACATGTGAGTATTAATCTGGAGCCTAACATGTCATTTGCAAATCCATATGTGCATGGCGAGTTTTCCCTTATCAATGTTTCCCCCCCTGCTAGAGCAGAGGGTCAATTGTTTCCCCTCCTTACCCCACAGCGCTGCCGGAGAATTTCTCTTATAGTTTGGCTTGGTTTCAAGCTATTTTTGATATGAAAAAGGCCAACCGCTTTCCCTCCAACTCTGAGTATGATCTGGCCATCTGTTTGACAGTAAATGTAATTAGCATCAATTGTCCCTAGTATCCATATACTGAGCAGTAGGACAAAGCTCTGGAGGTGTGGTTGGAGGACATGCTTGAAAAGGGTTGGGTGTTAAAGAAGATGTCTTTTATTGCATCTCCCATAGTTTTCTCTCAGAAGGCTGATGGTACATTGAGCCCTGCATCAGATATGGACATCTAAATGATATCACTGTTCACTATCCCTACCCCCTTCCCCTCAAGCAGATGATTAGCCAGGAGATTGTAAAAGTCTAAGTATTTATGAAGCTCAATCTGGTAAATTTGTTCAACAGATTTGGGTGGCAGAAGGACATGGTTGGCTTACAGCGATACACACTTGAAGAGGAAACTTCCAATTTCCTCTTGATGCCTTTCAGCTTAAAAATGCCCCAGATACATTCCAGCGGATGATTAATGATCTACTTTAAGGCATTCATTCTACATGTGAAGTGGCATATATTAACAATATCCTATTGCATTTCCACTCATAAGCAGCATGTGAAGGACTTGAAAGCGGTGTTGGCTGCGCTTCACAAGGCTTACTTTTATGTGAAATATTCTAAGTGCAAGTTTTTCCAAGAGGAGGTTACCTAGAAAGGTAACCTTTTCTAGAAAAACAGTTATGCCATCCCCCCAGAAATCTCGAGGAGATACATGAATTACCAACTCACATGACCCAGAAACAGTTGTGGAGTTTCTTGGGCATGATCATCTTTTTGAAAAAATTCTCACCCACCCTCTCACATCTGGCCGTGACGCTGCACCCCCTGACTGGGAGGAACGTTCCTTTCTTCTGGACAGAGGAGTGCTAACATGCGTTTGATGCTATAAAGAAGGTGTTTTTGGCGCCTCCCATTTTAACGCATGTGGATCCCACTAAGCCGTTTATTGTCATATGTGACGCCTCATCTACTGCTATGGGAAAGTATTACTACAATAGAAAAAACGGTTTGAGACACCTGGTCACCTACTTTTCATGAATATTCACTTTAGCCAAACAGTCCTGGGTCATCTATGATAAGTATTTGGCTGCAATTTCTTACTCACTTACCCACTGGAGGTACCTTATCTAGGGCACATGGCATGAGGTAACTTTGCGGACAGATCATTAGGCCCTTATGTTTTTTTGGAAGCCACAGAAGTTAGTGCATTGTCAAGCCTGGATGTATTGCAAACTCTTTAGTTTTCATTTTAGATAAAAATTAATATTGGGAGCTTTGAATAATCTCCCTGACTTTTTAAGTTGCAACCCTGCCTTGAGTCTGGTGGAGTTAGATAAGCAGGAGATACCCATGGTAAATTCACCAATCCAAATTCTTGCCATTGCTCTTCCTGAAATTTCAGCATTAGATTGGGCCTCATATGTGCCTTTGGTTGCTCAATATTGGCGGTTCAGACAGCCTATATGGAGGGCCTGGAGTTATTTTACCAGATGGTGCTGATGATGCATAAGCAGCTTTATTTTTTGTTGGAGGAGGGGAGATTCAGTTTTGGTCAAGACTGTGGGTGTCGCCTCAACTCTGCAACAAATTGATTTGGGTTCATCATGATCCTCCAGCGGTGGGTCATCTAGGAAAAAAATGCCTCAACTTAATGAAATGGACATACAAATGGCCAGGGATATCTAAGGTCATTCTAGAATGGATCATTAGTTGTGTAATGTGTGCATGGGTGAAATATGATTGCTCCATTTGGAACGGCCTTCTACATCCCCTGCAGCAGGCCAAGGCCCCATGGACCTTGGTATCCATTGATTTCAATGTTGAGCTCCCTCGACCGAGGCTTTCCCGTGGGGAGCACAAGGCGTAGCCATTTCACCAAGTTCTCCTTGTATACCCCTTTATTTGTCCACTATTAACTCAAAGGAAATCGCTCACCTCTTTTTTTAGCATGTCTTTTCAATTTTCAGGTTACTGCAGGAAATAGTAGACTGGGGGCCGCAGTTTATGCCACGCTTCTGGATGTCCCTTCTGGCCATATTGAAAATTCAACTATTCCGTTCCACTGCATAACACCCCCAGTCAGACAGTCAAATGGAGCGAGTCAACCAGATTCTTGAACTGTATCTCCAGTGTTACTCCATGGCCACACATGATACTTGGAGCGATTAACCTTCCATAAGCACAGTTTGCTTACAATAATGCCTTCTACACATCTATAGGGTTTTCGCCTTTTGAGGTCAGGTTGGGGTAAAGCCCATCATTTCCCTTAAGCCGTGTCTTCGCCTTATGGTCCCTTCACCAGCGGAACATGCACAACGGATCTAGAGCGCTCAATTCCTGTCTTAGAACATCTGACTAAAGCCATAAGTGATTATAAGTGATCTGTGGATTGGAAACAGCCTCCTGCTCATGAGATTGCAGTGGGTTCCTCAGTTATGCTCAATAAATACAACTGTATATAAAGGTGCTATCATGGAAGTTTAAAAGCAGATAGTCAGGCCCTCATGAGGACATAAAGGATTTGGGTAATAGCTCTTTCCAGTTGGAACTTCCCGCTTATTGGAAACAGCACCCCATATTCCACGCTTCCCAGTTGTTGACATCTAAGGGCACGCTGACCATGGACACTGATCCAGTGGTGCTTGAAGACTTGGCAGAAGTAAAGGTGGATGCTACTTTGGCATCTTGATGCTTTCATCACTTGGTCCAGTACTTGGTGGCGTGGAAGGGCTTTCAATGTACAAAAACAATTGGTTGAGCACCCACAATTGTGCAAATGGTTGTTATTTTGTAGGAGCTTTCCATGTGGCACACCCTGATGCTCCCCACCCTATATAGAGGGTTACCTACATCCTAGAAATCAAGCTCCTAAAGGCGCACAAGAATGTGGCGCTAGCTCAAGTCCCTGGTGGGGGGATCTCCCAACTTGAAAAGTGAAGGGTAATGTAAGCCTTGGGGAACAACCCAGCATCTAGAACGAGAAAAATTCCCATTTATAACAAAAAGGGGAATAAGCTGGTGGCTGTCTTTCTCATCACCCTTGGAGAACTAGACCATATGGTGTATTAGAGATGGTAACAGTGTATCCCCTGAGAATTACGCCTTGTACACTCCTGCTCACCACCAAAGAATTAAGGGGTAAAATTCAGTAGTTGTGTTAGGAGGTGTCAAAGAAAAGAATCTAGCGCCAGTGGAAGGCAAATAGCGCGTGTCCCAAGGAGGGGGTATACTAGGGTTCAAGTTCCACCATGGAGGTCAAGTAGCATTACACTGAAAATAAAGGGATTAAGTTAGTTTTGAGTGTGAAGATTTCCGTCCACAAGGTTTCACCAGGAATTTCCTAAACGAGCTCATTTCTGACAGGTACAGGCATGTCCAATCCCTTTCCAACCCAATGGACCCAGCCATATGTGTTATGGCCATGGGCGCATCATGCTTCTACCAAAGGCGTCATCATTATGCCAAGTGCAATCAGGGCATTATGAATATTTTTACTAGTGATATTAATGTTAACCTGATTGGGATGGTCAGATCTGAGCTGGTATTAAAAGTCATTTATACTGATAATACGCTGGAACCAAATTGCAAAAGATTCTCAATGGTAGTGCGCTCAGCTTTAGTTCCCCATTTAGCAATCATATAGGGCAGCAGTCCCCATTAGTTACTGCTGTTACTCCATCCTTTACCTTTCCACCATTTTACCTCTAATTAAAACTCTTAACGATATTCAAAATTATTTGGTTGTTTTTGAGTTCCATTGAACATTTAGTGGCGATTATTTCCAATTATAGAAATCCTAGGCTAGTCCAAGCGGCTGCCTTTTTCATTTTTCATCCATCAATATTGATGGCTGTACCACAGCTAAACTGGCTGGTGTTCTGGTAGTCACTCGCCCAGAGCTCTAGGACAGTCTTATTATTATCAGCATGCTCCATGACACCAAGGAGTCCAACAAAGGTTTAAAACTGTTTAGTGAATGAGGTGCAAGCTCATTTGACGCTTCAAAACTCTATCTTAATTGTCTAATGGAACTTATTTGGTAACCCATCAGGGCTATATGAAAATAGTGGTTCCAGCGCATAGAATCAGAGTCACCATCTTTTGTAAGATGGAAACTAATTTACTATAGCACTTTCTACCACACCATTGTTAGATAGTATATACAATAAAATTCTAGTTAGTGCCAAATAGATTTGTTAGCTCTTGGACTAACTGGGAAGTGAAATTGAGTCCATTGCCCAAAAGTAAATTTGCGGGCATCTTTACTGAGTAAGCTTGGTTAAAAAGAGAAATAATGCTGTACTTTTGTAGTTGCAGCTGGCACTTGATTGCCTCTACCCATTTTGTTCAATGGTCTATTACTAAAAGGATATTTATGCTCATGTAAGCCGGTGGTTGATGGGCCCATCAATTAATATTGAAAATATTTAATTGAGTCAATGGAGCTTCGACTTGATGTTGATATTGTGGGCTGGCCCAGTCTTGTGGTTAACAAGTTAAAAAGTCCTCTAGTACTTCATGAAACTCTCAACCATCTAATCCCAGTAGCGACGCTTTTTTAACCATTCATGAGACTTCTTCACCACTCCATGTCCCACAATTATATGTCCTTCAAGGATAACTTTGGTATGCGAAGAAGGGCATATCTTTGGAAATCACTTTCCATCTATTTTTTATAATATTTCCTCTTAGATTTGAATCTCTATGACCATGTGTCAAAACTCAGTTTAGACCTCAAGAGCCTCCAATCCCCATCTCTCAGGTCATCCAATTGTATTGTATAACAAATCTTTTAAGGAGTAAATAATGCATTTTCAGGCACCCTCAAGAGCCTGACCACATTTTGATAAATCGCCCCGCGTGATGAACAATGGTAAAGTGATAAATTTTTATGCATAAATCCCATCTCGCCAATCTCCTTTTGAGTCTTTCATATGTTGTAAATTTTAGAGCAAAAAGTGGTAAGTGAAGACTGTAAAATGGAAACCATTTAAGTAAGGTCAGAAATTTTTTTACTGTCAGTTTTACAGCTAAACACCCTGATTTTGGTAAAAATAGATTCTTTTGGCCTTTGTTGGGATTTTAACCAGATTATGCTTCTCCAATTTTGTTCTGATACTAGTGAATTAGTTAGGGATTTTCCCCATATATTATTAATTTTTTAACTTTTATGCTTCTGTAGAAAAAGGCCAAACTTAGTATTAAATCATTCAATGTTATGTCAATGACTTTTAGGCTTCTGAGGAGGGACCTTTAATTAGCAATTATGATTAATTTGATGATTAGACTCCCTTGAGTTATTGAGAATGATAAGTAGTTTAATTTTACCAGACTTGAGGGCACAATCATCTACACTTGGGATTTGATCTAAGGGAAGTTCTGACCAATATCATGTCAAATACTGCAGGTCAATGACTAAAAGCTATTCTCCAGGTGACTGATGCTGATGATTCTAATAGGTGGGCACTAGGTTGCCAGGAATGACTTATATATAGTAAATCATTTCCCTAATAAAACTATCTTATTCTTGATATTACTAGATTTGAATAGTAATAGGATTAGTTATTGTAAAACAAAAGTGCCAAAATACTATAGGTGAACAAAGGTCAAGTTTTGGATGAACTGTTATCAGATCAGATTTATGCTACCTGTTGTCATACAGGAAGCAAGAGCTAGCTAAGATAAAACTCTCAAAAACCTGTGCAGTAACCACTTTTCAACAGCCTTGCTCAAGGTTTTGATATAATAAGCCATGGTATGATCAACAATATTTTTGTTGAGCTAAGATGGCTATTACTGCTATGTCACTAGCATCATTAAATAACAAAATGGGTGATTGAACTGCAGGTAAACTAAGATATGCTTTGTACAATGGGAAGTTACAAACATATTAAAGGCATGTTCCTGCTCATAGTGCTATACAAAGGGAACCTCTTTTTTAAAGTATAAACGAGAGGCTCAGATAAGTCAGCAAACCATTGAGAAAAATTATTATAGTAATCATTATTTCAAGATTTACAAGAATAGTGCTCATGCTCTGTGGGCTGTCATCCTTTTGATGGCTACAAATTTATATGTAATGGGATTGATGCCCTGCTTTGAGAACTTATGTCCAAGGAATTAAATTTAGGCTGGGAGACGAGCATTTAAAAAGGTTGTGCTTAAGAATTCCTTCCAAAGGTGGTTAAACACTTCCATGAGATGATACAGTTGATTATCAACTGTCTTCAAGGATACCCTAAAGGTAATGAGTAATAAGAAAAAAGGACACTATAAGTCCTCCAGGATCCTGTCCATGGCCCATTGGAACGTAGTGGGATCATTAAAAAGCCCTTAGGGCATTATAATTGGCTTAAACAGTCCTTATTAGCATTAATAGCGCATTATAATTGATCCTTAGTGTTAGCATATTACTAATACCCACACTGGAAAGATAAATCACAGAAAAGTATTGGTATCAAGAAAGTAAACAGAGCAAAACATAAATCTGGGGAAGTGGTAGCTATCTTTTTTGTGGTATAGTTTAGCCTCTAGTAGTCCATCACCACCTGATAACTACCATCTTTCTTTAGGACCAGCAATAGAGGAGAGGCCCAGAGGATATGAAAGGCACCAGCAATCCAGCATCCAAGAGCTGTTTAAGTTCAACAGCCACCTAGACAACTTTGACTTTGCTCTTCTGAGAGGGATGTGCCCACATAGGTTTAGCATATCCAGTCTCAACATGCTGTAGGAAGCCCTTTATTTTCTATGATCATAAGTAGAGGTCAAGAATAATATGAATATTCTTCTAGCAACGGCTCAATTTTTGGACCGTTGTTCACTGGTTAACTCGCCACCTATAGATGTCTCCACCAGGGCTACTAAAGGAGAAGTCCAACCCAAAATTTCATAAACTTTCAAAGCTACATACATCATAGATATTTTCCTCAGGCATTAATTATTGAGAATTGAGTTTTAACAAACATATAATAATGACCCTAGAAATAAAACCCCCTAATACCCTATAGACCTTACTGCTTTCCTTGAAATACCTCCTGTGTTTGTAGATTGATTCTCATTGATCTACCATCAGATATTCTGTTGGGACTCCTTAACTTAATTCTAAGCACAAAAATTAATTTATTGATAAGATTCTGACTTTCTTGCATATTGAACCATATCTGTTAATCATCTGAATACCCAGTTCCCTAAACCAAAACTATTTGCATAAAGAAATCAGGTTATTAAGAAAATCTGTCAGGAGCTTATCCGCTGGCGAAAACCCTAAACAATGCCCTCATGTTGGACAGAAACTTAGAAAGACAAGCCCACCGTTGGACAGATTGCTGTCAAGTCTCAGAAGGATTTTTCAAATTCTAATAAAGATAAATAATGAATCACTAAAAATTTTGGAAGTAACAGAGAAGGCCAACTCACAGGCTATGCCCTTGAGTCTTGTAAAAATTGGAAGGGTAAATTATTGGAAAGGGGGAAAAACTCAGAAATGCAAATATGGGTATCAAGTTTGATAAGAGGAACTCTGGTTTGCCCTTAAGACAGATCCATAATTGTTGGAAGTACACAACGAGATTACAGTGGATTTGAAGATATATTTAATAATGGCTTACTCTCCTATTCAGCTTTCAGTTTTATATTTAAATTTTTTTCATAAAGATATAACTGTTTGAAATAAAGCTACCTATTCCTTTAATGACGTTGTAGCCCAGATTGAAACATTTGGTGCTCACAACAGTAGGCACTTTCCAAGCTCTGTATTCTGTTAAAATAAACCAAGATACAACTAGCTGAAAATACACTTATGCTCCCACTAAACTGTAAAGGCCTCAATTTGCCCAAAGAAGGGGAAACATATTACATCAATAGCCTCTATCAGGCACTTAACACCTTACAACTCTTAGTCCAAAACCAATGACAAGTGTCCAAGGAATTAGATACTCATTATGTAGAGACCAACCAAAAAACTTGATTTTCTGGGCAACAAATCAAGGCGGACTGAAACGATTTTGCTAGCTTAGTTATGCAACTCCACAATAAAGTCAAGAAGTCCACTTGTACGTGTAAACAGGAATCTGACCAGGAGTGACCCTTGTGCTCTGGCCTAAGAGATAGTGTCAACCCAGTCATAAGCAACTTCCTGACTATCTTGACTATCATACCCAGGACAGAAGCTTTTACTAGCGCTGCTTTAACATCTACTACAACCCTGTTGCCACAGCATAGGCTTCCATTAATTCCTCTTCTTCTGCTGCCAAATTGATTGTAACAGGGATAATCACAGGTTAACCAGGAATCAGGATTTATTGATGTTCACCAGATCAGCCCGGTCAAATTGCCCAAGTATGACAGAAAAGGGAGTAAAACACTTTCATGCAGTTATTTGAAATTACAATGGGGTACTCGAATGACTAGGCCAAACTGGCCATGCTAATGAACCTGTTAGACCTTTTCAGTCAAGAGCTGGTAATGCCAAAGCTCTGTGAAGTTAGCAAGTCTTACAATAGTGGTAAACAATTTATTATTAATTGGTATGGGTGATGGAACTGATGACAGGAAATAAAACCATATTTCTTTCCATCAACTTTAATCTAGGCAATGAAGTGTTAGCCTTTGCTGACTGTTTCTATTATTAAGCCCACGTGTGGTATGGACTTAAATTCTGAGCCACTATGATGCTAAGATTGTTTTCTGTCACACCTGCGAGCCCTAAAAAGAATCATGCGGGCTATGTTACCCACTATGAATTTTGAAAGCACCAAAGCTGAGATGGTAAATAATTTCCACCATTGCGCACTCACATATGATGCACTGGACAAAGTATAAGGTAAGTATTCAAAAATTGACGCACCAATTACTGATCATGTAGATATCCAAGTGGCCATATGTGGCCTCGCTACCTCACTAAATAATTAGGGGTCAATTATTTGACATTAAATGTAACACTTATGTGGGAAAAGCCTTAGCAGAGTAGAAAAGAGATATTCTAATTCCATTGAAAGTTTGAGAGACTCATTTAAAAAATGGAACAATGATGAATGCTGCCTCACCTGCGTAACTCATTATACAATTATAGAAAAAGAGGCCACTATGCTTACTTATTTACAGATGACCAGCATCTTATTTACCTACTTGAACAAGCAGATGCCTTGATGTTCAAGCTTATTAGTTCAAATAACTATGCTGAGTGTAGTTATGTTGATATCAGCGTGAACAACCTTAAGTTTTGGGAAAATTGTAGACAGCGGGACAACCATCATGGTTTCTAAATGTTGATGAAGAATCTAAGATTGCTCCTGATATTGCTCATTAAAAATATGAAACTGGAAAACTTAACGCCACTACCTTACTAGGAGTATACAGCTCCTTACCATTGCAGTTTGGTACAATGGCTCTGTGTGCTCTGGCCATCACTTTTTTATATTATAGTATGAGATATTTTTTGGCACCTCTTTTATGAAAAAATATGGACTATAAATCATCCTTAAAAGCGATACTCTAGATATATTGGTGTTAGAAATTGGTTTGACCAACCACCAGGTTATTATTCTTAATATTTAATTTTATACTTCAAATAATAAATAGATAGAGGATTCAATAAATTTTTAGTAATCATTTTGCCTCGTGGACCCTACTTTTATATGTAGCTGTCTAAAGTATTAGAATAACTATTATTAACCCCTAATCCCTATTGGCACATTTAAATTCCCTTAAATTATGGACCACCAACGCTGTGCCCTCAGTTGCCATTCGCCTCCTATTTTGTTTTATGTAAATATGTTACTTTGCCTTACGTTGGCCTAAACACATTAATAATAGGATCCCTTATACTTATTATGGCCATCTGGTGGTAATATAAACTTCTGGCATATTGCACCTTTTTATGGAGATTTCTCTAAGCTCTAGTTATTTGCTTTCCTGGCCTAATTTAGATGTTAACTTTTTTGTTTACCATTCTTAAGTGCTGCTTAGTAACTATGGAAAACAATAATGATAACCCTGGTAGTAGGAGCACATCTAGGTAGGATTGTCATTTGAAAGGGGATCTTTCCAGGTGAAGCTGTGAGAGCCTACCCAAAAAGATTACTTGAGTAAGACCTTGAGCTACTGGCAGTACTGTACTACAGCGTGATCTTTTATTTTTATTAAAAAAACCCCTATTGCTGTAGATACGGTTTCTTTTGTTAGTTTTTGGTCAGTGTTGATGTCTTCAAACAATACCTTGTACTTTTCATGTATATAACCTGTGCACTAGTAATATGACGCCTCTGTACCAATTTCAACTATAGAAAAGACAATTACACTTTACTATACTAAGAATAATGGATAACAAATGTGGCCTTGTTGCTGTGGTTATCAAAAACCTGCTGACACCCCCAAAATTAATTTGAAGATGCTATAAAGAATATGATGCATAGTTACACAACAGCGTTGATTCTACTTGCCTTTTTTATAACAATTCTAAGGATTTCTACTCCAGTTTGCAATTTATATTTGTTAATAATGTGTATACTGTGCCTCCACGGCTTCCAAGGCAGATGAATGTTAAATCTCCCTCCCCATTTGAGCTCAATAAGCAACATCCCTTAATTTGTGAACGTTGAGTTTATTGAGGAATTTATACCTATTAGATATTGCAAAGGCTGTCAATGCACTAAAAATCTACCTTAGAATATTCAAATTCCAATGAGATTTAATTCAAGCTGGTAAATGTTGTACTATTAAACCAGGCCATCAGACCCTTATTGGAACAAATTTTACTTTACAAAGCTTGATGGCATGTAGGGCAAACTCCTTCCGCCATTATGCCAATTCAAAACGGATCACATTCCCACCTCTGATGCTGTTTATCCTAACTAGGGAGAAATTAAGGTATTATTGGAAAACACTTATTCTTAACCAACATGTGAAAAGGCATCAAATAAATACTTTGCTTATGTGCTTCCAGTTGCTAAAATAGTAAACAGTGACAATGGGCAGCAAGCAATTACTGGCCTCATGACCCTGGCTCTCAATTGCTTAGGTAATACCCCCGCATTTTTTGCTCAAATGTTTGGTAAAGTGGGGGAGTTGTTGAGAATTCAGTTTGACCAAAAATATGATAATAACCCTAGACATATCACCCCTGTTGGGATTCTTCCTATGCAATGTGGAAGCCTTGTCACAGAGAAAAACTGACTGACAATAATATTCAGGACTTGGTTTATGAGATGCCTAAATGGTTAAATAAGTACTGAATTAAGGTTTAAATTCACATCAGTAGCTTAGATCTCAAATTTGGGGTTACTATAAATATAAATTTTATTTTGGGAAGGATGACCAAGGGATGGACACTTCCAATATGTAAACTAAAAAAACTAACATCAGCAAAGGGGGGCACCCCAGAGAAGCAAACGTTATCTCCTGTTGCCAGCGGTAACGCCAAGAAATGGAAGGGGGGTTACATTTGCAGGGGCTTGCGCTACTATTGAAACGTATGAAGGAAGGGGTCTGAAGTGATGAACCAAACCAGAAACCAGGATGAGACCAACTGATGGCGACAGGATGGTAGGCATCCAAACATCCAAGCTTGAAAGTGGTCCACAAGGTGCGACTGGAACTGGCGTACAGCTTCCTGGAGGGTGGTAGTAAAGACTGAGATAGCATCCAAGACAACTGTGTGGATAGTCCACATAGCAATTGCAAACACTAAGGCTTGGAGGGAAGATGGTATAGGGGAATTCAAGGACAAGACGAAGTTGTCCTCTGATAGGCTGAAGGGCTGTGCCTGATCCTGGCGAAAGAGACGCTGTACCTCACACCAGATCTCTTTGATGGAGGGCACTCTACCAGGAGGTTGACTAAAGTTCCATACTGGTCACACAAAACACAAGATGATTGCAAAGCGCTAGAGCACTCGGCAGTATGGTACACCCATCTCAAGCAGCGCCACATGTAGGAACAAATATGTGTCTGCAGAAGAGGGTGGTGGGTGTATTTCCATTTGGCTTTCTGGGTATCGAGGGAGTAGGGGATGTCCAACATGTCCAGGTAGTCCACCCTGGCCATGACAGTGGTCCTCATGGGTATCACATTGTTCAGAATGGCTTGTCCTTGTACTTCCTGGGTGAACTGAGGAGTAGGGAGCACCCTCTGGGCGGTGTGCCCACTGATTCAAATTATCTAATCAGCACTCCGCATGTAGAGGAGAATTCTCTTGAAGTGGGGCGACGTCCCATGTGGTCTCACAGCAGAAGAGTGTGAGGAAAAGTAATTTAACTGTGAATGG
>JAKSZP010013913.1:0-32125 GCA_022478985.1 Massospora cicadina | reverse complement strand
CGCCAAACACAATATTAACAAAAAAGGCAACAAGGATGAAAATTCTTGTAAATGGCGCTCTAGCAAATGTGGATGCTGCCACTTCAGTTGAGGCTGGATAAGCCCCTCAGAAATGGCTAACAGCCGATTCAGAGGCCGCCATACCCCTTTTATTGAATATAATATTTAGTAATATGGATGAAGAGAATGGCTCAGGCTTTGAGAACAATTTAAAGCTAAATAAATGCAGAAAAGTTTCTGCAAACATGAGGGTACCCATTCTTAGTTCTAAAATGGGTCTCAACAAGGAAATCGAGCGTCTAGATCCTTGGGTTATGCCTTTCATCAAGAAGATGCCCATGGACTCCGCAGAGAACAAGACCTACTCTTCTCCCTAAGCTCAGTATAAATCTGAGCTGATGAAACTGTGTAAAGCTGTTTCATCTTCTAGAATTTTCAATAAAACTTATAAAAACTACAAATAAATTTTTAAAGATCGAAATCATCTTTATTAATTCCTTAAGGGAAACTGCACATGGACCACAGCTCAGACTTTGACAGGGCTTTAGAGTCTCTATATGCGCTCTCAGGAGTAAAAACCCTCTTGCTTGGCGCCAGTATATTACTGACTTTGGCACAAACTTTCATAATAAAGTGCTTTTCACACAGTAGGATTAAGGACATTTCCACAGCAGGATTATCCTACCTGCGGGCACTTACCTGGGCACTCTTGCCTAACTGCTTTGTGGCAATTTCAGGGACCCCATCCATCACAAGAAGTGAATGGCATCCTGAAATTGATGAATGTGAGCTTCTAAGAAGCTGAAGTAGAAAGAGCGATGGAAACCAGGAGAGGCTGGAAGTTTTGTGGCCCAACTTTAAAGAACTTGACTCGCAAAGTGAAGAGCATAGGCTGCAATATCCCAATCTAAGATTTTTTAAGATCAGAAGAACTCAGAGCTATGGATAAAGCCTCAGTGACTTGGCCTTTAATTCTGCATAGGGTAGTTAAAAGTTTACCCTGTTGCTGATGGTTATTTTGGTGGCCAAGACTTCTGGCTTGTAATATAGACCGAGTTGGAAGAGGAACTCTGGAAGTAAGTCCAACCTTGCAAGGAATAGCAATAGAAAGAGAGGGCACTGCTTCAGGAGGTTTAATGATGATGTCAGGAGTATCTGTGAAAGGAGAAAATCAAGAGAGTCTCAAAATTAACTCTGGAATTGATGACAGAGGAAGGATTGGTCATGAGTCATTTGAGACAATTGCTAGCCTGTTTTTTTGGGGTTGGTTACTGTTTCTGGTAATTTCATGGAAGAACTGGCTACTGGTATTTGATTATGAGTATGAGTCTTGGAAGGACCATAGAAAGGTTCTGTTGCACATATTGACTCATCCACGGGAAGAGCTTTAGGTCTTGATCAGATAAACTATTGAGCAGCTATTGGTACCGCAACTCAAGATTTTACATATGAGCTGGATGGGAGGGGGAATGTCAGACTTATATGATAGTCAACATTATGCACTCTAAATCAATTAAACTCAAGTTTTGAGAAGTTAATCTCAAAATTAATGGGATAAGCTCTCCAGAGAAGAATTAAAAATAACATGAGCTAAGAGGCTATGATAGAAAATAACAAGGGTAAACATAAATGAGCATTCTTAATTGGGCTGTGAAATGAACATCAATGGCAAGAATCTCCTGTAAAGGAAAAGGAGAAAATCAGGAAATTGAGGACACCAGGCTAAGAATCCTGAATATACAGCAGGTTATATGCCCTGACGGGGGGAAAACCATATCCCAGAATTAATATCATCACAAGTAAATTGATCAGCCTGTCACGACAGAAGGTCATGGGGACTGCACTCTGAGTATGCAGTAGTGAGGAGGAAGAGGAAGAGAGCTGCATGCCAAAGGTTATCTGAAGCAGCGTTGAGTACTGATGATCATACTTTGCTTGAACAAAAGAAGTATTTGACTGAGTGTCCAAAGTGTGTTCCCCTGCCCCAATCCTTTTCTCATTGGTAATCTAGGCAAAAAGGGGGGATGTGTTGAGATTTTGCCCATTTCCCAGCTAATTGGTTTACCAAAGATCGCTAATGGATAATTCCTTAATGAAAGGTAGATTGGATATTGGTTGACCCTGATTTCAGGGTAACTATGTTTAGGGGATTTTAAGTTATTTACATGGTTGGATCCATTTGGGATTGATCCAGATGAATTCTTAAGATCTCAGAGGGAAGAGTTGCCGATGAAATAGGGGCATCTGATAGTTGATTAACTATTGAGTGTACCAATTGGGATCAGTCAGGTTTCATCAACAACCAATTGGGAATTTAAGGATCAAGTTTCAAGGCAATTGATTCTACCTGAAGTTAGCAAATCAATAAGTTGGTTTGCAACCTGCCTTAATGGGTAACAAGTCCCATTACCTAAGCAGGTCGCTATCCAAATATGGTTGGTTCACTTGGATCAAGAGGAAAACGTTAAAAACACGTTTTCTGACTCTTTCCATTTTAGGTCTCGAAGATGTCAAATGACAGAATCCTAGACAGGATGAGGAAGCTCATTGCTGCTGAGACAAGGATGGGTAATTCAACAGCAATGGCTGCCATTTAATCAAGGAGGTGCCAGTTAAAAGTTGGGCGCTAAATTCCCCACTATAAATTCCCTAAAGAATTCACTAATAAAATATCATCAATTACCAGATCATTTTACTAGAGTATTATCTTAGTAAACTTTATCAGAATCCATTTTGAGTTCACTTCTTTTTCAGGGAAATTATTGCTGTGTGCTCTAATTGGGAGACTCTTTAAGATAAAGAGTAAGGATCTGATCTGGGATCCAGAGAAGAAGCTAAATCAAATCAGGGATTGCTGTCAACAGTGTGTCAATCAAGAGAAACTGTAAACAGGGATCTGAGTGCAGATTTAACTTAGGGGTACCAGGGAACAAATCCCTATTCAGGACATCATAAGTATTTTGAGATGAAATACTGGCTGAGCATTGGACCAAAATGTAATACTTCAATTAAACTATGGATAATAGTCATCTTACTTTTAACACCAATTATATTAACTACTTTCATAATACGTGGAGAATTGCACATAACTTTAACCTGTGCAGATAATATCATTAGGGGTTATTAACTGAGAATAGTTACAAACCTATAAATCTTTGCAAAACTAACAATAGATATTATTTAGAATAATTGTTGAATTTTGATTCTGTCAGACATATGACATGCCAAGGAAATACTTGTCTTCCATCAAAGATATCCAAGACCCATAAAGCACCCATATTCTGCATGGCATCTCCTTTCTGAGAATAAGAGTAAGATCCAATGTGTTAAATGTTTAGAAAGTCATGATCAATTAACATTAATCTGGTCCTGGCTATTAAGCTGAAAGCTTTTAATGACTTTTCTTACACCCAAACTGTAGGGGAACCAATTGTGGGATATGGGAGCTTATGACATTCGTTCTGGGTTAATTTTGAAGTTAGGGCTGATCTACATGTGCTCTTTATAGTAAGGGACAGCCACATTTCACCAGTTTTAAATCTGCAGAGTCATTATTGGAAATCTGTCTAGTTTCAATGTTTCCCTTAATTAGGACTTGGGATCAATGGATCATATCAATAATTTTAGCTTGTTGTTCAGGGTGAGGATCATTGCCTCATATCCTAGGTGGGGGTTATATGGTCAGTTCCCCAGGGTGGTCCTTAGTTGCCTCTGTTGAGTGGGGCTAGTACCAAACCACCAAGGAAACAGTGACTGCCATTACAGATAGCAGTGAGTGGAGACCTTCCATTGGTTATGGGGATCCTCTTTTGGAGACAGTTTTTGTAACTTAATGAAAATTTAAAATTAGTTTTAATCAGTTTTTCAAAATCAATGTTTTATCAAGGAAAGTACAAAATAAACTAACACTCTATTGTAGGATATGAGATGGGTTTTATTTTGTAAAACAAATGAGTGGTTGACTTGCACACTTGTATGACAAAGAATGGCTGCAGAATACATTCAGGGACGTTAAGTTTGTACATAATTACTTTTCTCTAATCTTCCGTTGTTTGCAGGGGCCTTCAGAATTAGATATAGCAGATGGCTCATACGATGCAAAACTTGGGTTCTTCAGAAACCTTTCTTGTTTTTGGCTTTTTGCCAGCATTTCTTCAGAAAATATCTCGCCTATGTGAGATCTCCTATTGTCACATCTGAGGGTTTTTAAGATACATTTGTTCAGGGTTTTCTCCCCTCAATCAGGCGTGGCAATCTCACCTCATTTAGGGTTTTGATTATAATCTGGCGGAATGGGAGTATATTCTTAGCATATGCCCCATTTTTATGAGGTACTCTTTGACAGATTCATAAAAATGGGGATGTCAGAGAACCTGCTGGCTTGAGGTAAGGGCCAGCGTATTCTTGGGGGTAGCAGCCACCCATTACTCATCAAGGTTATGCCCCAAGTCTACTGTTTTCTCCAATGGCATTTCTTGGGGAATTCCCTTTCTTCATTCAAAAGGGGTGTAGCTGCTATTCATCCTGATGACTTCAGTGTGGACCCTTACAGATTCTTTTTCAGATCCTTTTAATTGAAAATCAATATTACCAGGCATACAATATTTTTATTCTGTTTTATTTGATTTAATTTCAGTTTTTAGTGGCTAATCTTTAAGGGTCAAGGACCTTGTAACCCAACTGTTTGACCTTAGTATTCGCTGTGGTGAAACTAAGGATATGTAGTGGTCAGGTATAGCCTTGACCGTCACAGTTACTGCATATAAAGAAATATATAAAAGCTACAAACTAATGCTAACCTATAGTAATTAAAAATTAAGCTTTATATATAAGTTGCTATTGGATAAAGAAAAAATTATCGCAACAAAATAATAAATTTCTAATATGTAATGTTTTAATTAGTTTTTAGATGAGAATAATTAATGATTCTAACCATTTTCTCTTCTTAACTAGTAGTCTTTGTGCTTATTTTACTATGCATACAAAAGTTCTTATTAATAAAAAAGACTACTATAACTGGTTTTTAAACTCTAATAATCAAACTTTTTGCCTTTTAAGATTAAACCTTAGGCATCTCAAGAATCTTAGAATAAGATGAATCAAAGATTAGTATAGGATATGATAGCTGATATAGAAACTACTATATTAATAGACTATAGTGAGCCTTCATACTTTTAAGATCTTAATCTAATTTGTTGACATAATATTACTATCTAAGAAGTAATATTTAGATATTTTATAAAATTGGTTTTTTCATTTAAACCTCTTGTATAAAATCAAAAGTAATAACATATGGAAATGTTGTCAAGATAGATATTTATTTTTACAGGCAAGGCTACTTGCTCTTATGCCATTTTTAAGTTAAATTGGCCTGAGGCTTTTCTTTCCCATAGTTATAACATCATTTACTAAAATTTGATTCAAATAGAAATTATTGATAATCAAACAGGTGAGATGGGCGACTTCAACAAATCCAAACTAAACTGGGTGAAAGCTGTATCTGGCAATGGACAAAACGATGCACCAAAAGGGCAAGAAACGTCCTGGAGGGGCTGGGAACCAATGCCTCCAAAAAGCCACAAACCCAAACACTGCCTGGGTTTATGGAGGTTGCCACAAAACAAAACAAATACATGGAAATACAATATGCACAACCCCTATCAAAAGTGGAACACATGCTCTGAAATTTCTTAGGGATTGAGTCCTCAACCCTGTGGGAGAAGGTGGGCAAGGCACAGGCCTCCCTTTTTCCCCACAAGGTATACATTACCACCCATATCATCCACTATGGCTGGATTGGTATGGGTTTTGAAACTGAAGAAGATGCAGATGCTGCACAAAAGTCTGTGTTAAGGTTTCCCTCCCTGATGGCAAATGAATTGTGTGCACTGTGTGCACCAGATGGAACAAAGCTAACACTTTTTTCATCTTGTTTGACTCTCATCCTACCAACCTTCCCCACAAATTATTAAGGAGGAGCTCTAATTCGGCCTTCAAAGCTATGGAGAAATAAAACAACTTGAACTATAGCGATTCCACCTGATGCCAAACCTGTGCATAGGAAAGGCGATTGCTGTGATCACCTTGGGCCCCAATGTGGCCACAGACCTAACAAAAATCCCACACACAGCAGTGCTTCACCTTCCAGAAAGGGGAGTGTCAAAGCCATTCTGCATCACACTGGAATGTGCACTGCCCATCTGCAACCATTGGACCATATTGGGGCACAAGAAACATGCATGCCCCATTAAGGAGGTCATCTTGGCCCCGGACTTCTGTGATGACGCCATAGATGAAGATAAGAGATTTTCATAAAAATGGTCAATGCCAACCACGCTTTCCTCTGGGGAGAGGATGGGCACTACATCCTCATAGACCCAGTATCACCCAAACTACGCAAACAAGTATAGAAGGCCCGCAAGTGTGCAGCAGCCAAGGCCACATCACTCACGGCCTCCTCCATCAACCCAGGCCAAATCCAGGAGGACATAGAGGAAATCAGCCAAGCCAGTCAATAAGAACAAAATTCCCAAAACTGAGGAAGCCATGGAGGAAATTATCCAAGCCACCCAATCAGAGCAGATAGCCCAAGCTGAAAATTTTCTCAACAATTTGACTGAATCACTACATGATCTCAATCAAACAAACTTACCAGAACAACTCAGCTTAAATATGGGTGAAACAGCAGGACCCAATTCTTAAAATCGAGCCCCAAAACCACAGAATCCAATCAGCGCACCGCTCTGAATCACAAAAAGCTATGAGCGGCAGAACCTATTGCAAACCCTAAAAACTACAAAATCTGCACGAAATTAACACAAGGTAAGGAACTGGACTTTGACCCAGAGTGGACTGGCCCAATCACATGAAGCAAGTTCCAGGCAATGAATGGTGGGCTAGAACCAGATGGCCCCCCAACCACTCCTGAGGCGCTGCAAACACCTCAGTGCCAATAGGTACGTTAAACATCACAGGAGCCAGGGCTCAAGTGTCCCAAGCCAAAAACTGGAATTCCTGTGAAAACCCCTTGTAGACATCTTAGCCATCCAAGAAACCCACTATCTACAGGGGGAAGAGGGATCCTGGTCAGCCAGGGTCTCACCATCCCAGCCAGTATGGACGTCCCACTGTGGTGTGGTCATCTGAAATAACAAAAAAATAAAAATTGCTAACTCCTCTTCATATCTGCATGGCCACATCCTGGCTGCAACAATCACAAACTAAGAGGCCACAATTTTAATAGCTTGTATCTACACACCGTGCATCACAGCTGAGAGGAAACAATTCCTCAGAGTCATCCTAAAGCTTAAACTCCCACCAGAAACCATCCTGTTGGGGGATTTTAACTGCTGGAATAACCCCAACATGGACTGATGGCTCAACCCCAGGGGATACCCACTGGGACACATTGAGTTCCACACAATAAAAGCATCCCTTGGTCTGTACAACGCCCTCCTCCTGGGTCTCCACTCCTCCCCCACATGACCTGCCCCTGCACATGCGAGGGAACACTCATCTCAATGAGCTGCATTGACTACATCCTTGCACCAATAACCCGCCATTTGTCAGTCTCCAACTTTGTGACAAAAAAGATAAATTTCTCTGACAATGTCTCATTTCAGTGCAGCTCTCACTAACCTGAACCCACATGCAGACATCGCCATGGAGGAAGCTATACCCTAAAAAATATAAAATTGCCCAAAATTTTTGAATGGGTTGAGCACAAAGCCATGAACTCAGAATTTGCAACCCCATTTATATCAGATCCCATCAAAACTTGGACAAAATTCAAAACCAAGCTAATAAACATAACTCACCATCTTGCCTCGCGCAAGTACACCACTGACACAGCCATAATCAGGCGCACCTTGGCAGAACTGGGCCATATTGAGCACAACACCCCAAAGTCTGACTATAGCCCCAAAAGGGGCGCAAATGGGCGGAAATATCCACCCACCTAAACGCCCTCATCTATGAACACCAGTACAGAATCAAACTATCAAGAAATGGTAAGTCGATTAAAGAAGGTGAGACCTGTTCAGCATATTTTTCTTCCAATAACACTCTTAAGGCAACCTGCCTATGTGCGCACAGGTCCGTAAAGCCAATGGCACCGTGGCAACTGACCCAATTGGTTCAAGGTGGAATTACACCGCTATTACACCAAACTTTATCATGACACCCCATCTGACCCAAAAATAAAAGGTCTTATATACACCACCGGAATACAAAGTGTACCACCATACTATAACCTTCTGAAATTGATAACACAGGAGGAGCTCTATGACACAGTCTGCAGTTCACCACGTAGGCAAGGTTCAGGCCCTGATGAGATACCCTACGAATTTTTCAAAAAAATAATTTATACAAATTGCCCCCTCCTCTTAGCATCTATTAACTAGTGCCTGCTGGAGACACGCCTCCTGCCTGGAGGCTAGGACTCCTATGTCATAACCCTGTTTAAAAAGGGCAACAAACTGGACCTGGCCAACTGCACCCAATTGCACTCTCAAACTCTGACACAAAACTACTTATATTAATTTTAGCAACCAGATTAGGCACAATAGCTTCCAAAGACCTATCACCCAATTAGTTTGGGTTCACACCAGAGCGCTCAATCTGTAACAATATGCACTCCGTCGCCAATAATTGCCAGTCCAAAGCATATGGCGCCCTGGTATTCTTAGACCAGGAGAAGGCATATGACCGCATTAGCTGGCCATACCTGAAGAAATGTCTAAGCGCCTTCAAACTCCCACCCAGGTTCGTAAACTGGGCATTGCTACTCACAGAGTCCGCGTCCATGGCTGTATGTGGCCCTGGCTTTTTAACCAACAAGATCACACTACGCAGAGGGCTCAAACAAGGGGACCCCCTCAGCCCACTACTGTACAACTTCAGCTTTGATCCACTCCTTTGCATTGCCAACTCACACCTCATGGGCATAACTGCACTAGACCAGCCACCAGTCAAAATACTAGCCTTTGCAGATGTCTGTGTGACAGGTATAGCTAATGACAATGATGACCAACAGCTGGAACGCACCATAGAGGAATACTCCATGGTGAGCAACTCATCGCTCAACAAAAGGAAAACAGAAATAATCATCCTAGGCAAATACATCAACAACTGGTCCACAACACCCAAACCCCACAGACTCCATGACGGAAAAACCCACTCATCCTACCCTTTGAATCACCTCTCACAACCAACCATGTTCGCCACCTTGGGATATGGCTGGAAACAGGGGGGTATGCTAATAAGTCAATTGAGAAAAATCTACTACAGCGGGTATTCAACCTCATCGCCTCACTCAAGGGAAGATCCCAAGGACTAATGGGACGAGTAGCAGCTGCTAACTCACTCATCCTCCCAATGCTGTGGTTCCCTGCACATGCAATCTCCTTTTCACCCACTTTCATATCCTAAATCCGCTTGCCTATCCAGGTCTGGCTGTGTCCTGGATTCCGACCACTTGTATGGGTGAAAACGCTATTTGGACCAAGCTCCAGCGGAGGTATGGGCTTAATAGACTTCAAAGGCCATGTCAACTGTATATTGGGCACCTGGATGGAGGAAGTGCTAACCTCAGACCCCCCACAACACCAATAGTCTAGAGCAGAGAGGGCCAACTTTTCACAGGCGCTCAAAATACCTAACCCACACAACCCATCCAGCCTCCTCACATACCTTGCTAACCGCCCCAATGCAGTGGGCCCACAATGAAACCACCTTCACTTTAAAAGCCTCCTCCACACCATTTGGCACATGGAGTTGACCGTCGCTATCACTGGCACTAAGCAGGGAAGGGGAAGATTCAGATCCCGCTTCATGCTAAGAAAACCAAAGAACCACCCCCAGAGAGAATACATGCAACGACCCCAGCCATCACTAGGAATGACTACCTAGACGCTTTGGACATCCTCTATGACTTTGAAACACAGAAGGCAATAGGGAGGCTAACGAACCATCCACCCCTCCAGCCAAGGGTAAGAGCTAACACCTGGCTTTGCCTCAGAAGAACCTATAGAACGGCAGATTGCACCAACTCCCTCCATGCAACTTGTGCAGTATGTGGATGGGAGAGCACCCTGCATCACCGCCTAAAAGCATGCCTCTCATCCAGAGCCATATGGTGGGAAGTTGCGCGCTTGCTAAGGATCCAAATAACCAGGAATTATCAATCTCCAGGAGCCTTTTCGCGCTCCAGCTCAAAATTTCAGTACCACCTACTCTCCGCTCCCTTATAGTATCCATCGCAATGTGGACAATCC
The DNA here is from genome assembly GCA_022478985.1 of Massospora cicadina. Taxonomy (NCBI): domain Eukaryota; kingdom Fungi; phylum Entomophthoromycota; class Entomophthoromycetes; order Entomophthorales; family Entomophthoraceae; genus Massospora; species Massospora cicadina. Next base: position 21,851 of record JAKSZP010013913.1, on the reverse strand, counting down.
ACACCATATATTTGGATGCTTTCAAGGGAGCCGTACCAACCATCCATGGGATAGTCAGCAGATTCCACCTACACCTGCTGGAACATTTCCAAGTCAGGCTATTTGGATACATGAAGACGAGGCAACAAAGGCTCATAGAGTTATGGTTCCCAGTATGGTTCCTCCACATGGATCCCTTTGTCCACACCTGCTCCATAACAGGGGAAACCCCCTCAGAGTAGTGCACCCAACCCCCCATACCTAGCGGTGCCAGCTGGCAACAGGGGTAGCCCATCTACTCTGGGGTGCCCAATCCTTTCTAATCCTCGCTATGTTTCACCTCCCCCCTATCCATACACACATCAGTACTTCCCCATCCACTGATCAGGTTTCCTCAGTTAAATAGTTTACAGGTAAGGCTGACCAGGGGATGGAGACTTTCAGCAGAACAAGAAAGAAACAAAAAATGAAAAGTTACACCAGTGGAGTCAGAGCTACTTCCTGGTACCAGCGGGACTTCCATTGTTAGTTAGAGGATAAAATGTCAGGGAAGGCATATTCAATACAGAACACAAGTGAAGGAAAGAGTCCTTAACTAGGAATCAAATAGGGACTTAGGAGGAAATCAACTTGCGTTGGTTGGTGGTAGGGGCCATACAACCAGAATTGAAAGTTATATATAAAGTGGGAATGGAAGCGACGGATGACTTCACAAAGGGTATAAGCAGTTTTAGAAAAAGCGTTCAGAACAATGGTATGTATCATCCATAAAACAATTGCTACAATTAAGGCACAAAGAGAAGGAGGGATGGTAGATTCCATGGTAAAGGCAAAGATGCATTTTATACAGGATGAAAGACTGCACTGTTCCTGGTAGAAGCAACCGTTAATTTTACACCAGATTGCCTAAAATGGTGGACAATCTTCAAGAAGTTGGCTAAAGACACATGTTGGGCGTACATTACACATGAAGTTGAGAGGTGTTGTACCACTCAGCTGTGCAGTACACCCTCTTTGGGCATTTCCATACATGAGCGCATATCCTTGGCTGTAATAAAGGATGGTGAGCATTTTTCCAAATTCTTCTAGGTGTTTATAGAGTGAGGAATGTCCATCATATTAATATAGGCAAAATGGCAATAGTACTTGGATATAGAGGTATCATGTTATTTAAAGAACTTTTCCATAAATCTCTTGGGTGTAAAGGAGAGCAGGTAGACCCTCTGGGAGTTGTCACCACTAATGCAGATCTTCTATTCTATGCTCCACATAGTCAAGAGCACCGCTATAAATGGGCAGGGGACCCTGAGAACCTGCAGCAGAGGTTTGAAGCTATATAATTGAGTAGAGAATTGGATTTATCCAGATTGTGAAGGTGAAGAGCATAGCATAGTTGGACCATGCCGCACAGGACCAGTGTTGGGTAGGGAGTATGGGTTAGTTATATGGGTAATCCAGGAGCCAAGTATACTGGAAGCATGGTCCACATAGTTGATAATTCACATAACTCCTGTTAAGATTTAGCTGATGATGCAAGTTAAATGACTTAACAATGGAAATTGAGGGCATAAACTCACTTAGTAAAGGAAACAACTGATTGTTTTGTTAAGTAGATAATCTTATTCCTTGATAGAAAGCCAAGTAAATCTGTTATGCTCACTGTTCTTAAGCCTACATGGTATAAAAATTACAAGACCTTCTGTCTTCATATAAAAAGCAAATTTCTTGAATGATTGGGGCCACTTCTCTGGCAGGTATAAAAGCTTAGTACTTCTCTTTAAAAAGTAAGTACACACACTACTAATCTAGTATAGCCAGTTGGTAACAGGATGAACAACAGATGGACAATATATATTAAACAATGATTAGTAAGTGACAAAATGGTAGTTAAAAAGACCAATAGTTAAATTATGGTTTTATTAATTGGCCAGGCACCAGTATAGTATATCTCTCAGGCATCTTCTGGCCAAACACATCTAATAGATAAGTTCACTCATATTATGCCAATCCATTGCCGGTCATGGCAATAACTATGAAGAAATTTTCAAGTCAATTAGGCCCATGACTTGACTAAATGACAATCATGCTATCCCAATTGAAGGAAATCTTAAAATCATTTTTGAGTATTAGTGTAGATAATCTAAGAGAAGGGGTTCCCCACGCATCTTAGTTTTCGTTGTGCCAAAAAAGAGATTATTTGATAAAATGAAAATTTCAGCATGGTGCCATAGAGTTATCTAAGCATCCATATTAGAAGGTGAAGAGGGGTCAAGAAGATTTTCGTTAAGTGCCAGTTTCTTCAGGTGGCGGACAAAGGCAGACAAAAGGGGGTTGGAGAATCAGTGGAGTGGGGCAGAAGAAGGAAGAGGTTAGGGTTCACTTCATTAAAGAGGTCAGCGGTATGTATCGCCCCAACATATTGGGTGAGTTGGTATTATGCCAAAGTTTTAAATTCAGGCACACAAGTGAAGGATTTAAAGCGTTGGCATGTTTGGGGTAGTTGGAGTCATAAAGCAAAGATCTCGCCACATGATGCATGCATGGCCAGCTGCAAGTACTTGCTTTTAATATCTAATTTGGCTTCCTTAAAGATCTATAAGTAAGTTAGGTATAGGAAAACCCTTGAAAAGTGGCTTAATCGCTGTATGGAGGGCTTGGTGGAGGAGGGAGTTGATAGGGGCAATGGCTGCATTGACAGCCTTTTGATGAATATCAACATAGATTGGAGATCCATTTCAAGGATGTAAATGACAGCAGGAAGTTGAATCGGGGTTTGTAAAATTCAGACAAGTCAAAGTTAGATTTAATTCCTTGATAGCATTCAGCATCATCAACTAATTAAAGGTCATCAAAAAGTATTCACTATTTCCAGTCCAGGGGCAGTGACAGAAGCTGGTTGGGTTGCAGATGCTGATTGGCTGCACAAAGTGGACCATGGCAAACTCACTAGCATATAAGTTGCATCTGCTCAGGAATGGATTGGGTGGTCAAACCTTAGTTGGGCGGTGCAGTGGGAACAACGCCTGCAGCAGTCGAGGGTGGGGGGAGGGAGGACTGATCCCCATTCAAAAAATTTAATAAAATGAGTAGTAGGGCTTACTCCAGAGGGAGGAGCGGCAGAAGCAGCTTTGGCAGAAATTTCTGGGCACTTGCACTTTGAATGGTCAAGAGCAAAGCACAAGGGACAAATGGCGTGGCCATTTTTGACATGTACCCAGAAGGAATTATTAAGGGCAGATCTGATCATGGCGTGAGGGGTTATTTCAAGATGGATGTTATGACAGAAGATGCAGATTATCACTAATGCGCGAGGCTCAGTGAGATGATCAGTGCTATTGGGGACCAAGAACTGCAGCACAGGGTCTGTGCCATAGGCAACCAAGCCCTCAGTGATCTCATGAATGAGGCATTTGTGGAGAATTGGGATGGCAAGTGGTGAACTGGACCAACAGTATGGCTTCATTCTGGCAAGTGAGTTTGGATAGGAAAAATGGGAGTATTTTTATAAATTAATAGCAGTTGTTCTGCCACATGGCGTGGGCTTCATAAGAGAAGTTAAGATTGAAGTACCCTAAAGGGGCGGAAATCTATAAATCTGTTGGGTTTGCAACCTCTGTGACCATCTCAATAATGACCGCGCTCACATAGTGGAATAGGTTCCCATATTTGACCCTAAGGCTAAGATGCAGGTTGCTCCAAGGAGCACCAAAGGGCTTCTAAGCACCTCCTTGGAGCATGCGAGGTGGCAGCTAGGTCCTGAGGTGGGATGTAGTGACAGGAAGTTTTTGTGGGACTAGCTGGGCCAGACCAAGGGTTGTTTCAGTGATGACTGATAAATGCCAGGAGGCATAACACCACCACTCACGCAGGGGCATCAGGCGTCATTCAAATCAACATAATCTAGGTGGCACAAGCAAAAAGGAGGTTAGGGGTAATTTTTAAAATTTTTAATCAGATAGAATAATTGAATAAAGCAAAAGAGAATTTTAATAGAGTTTCACCTTCATAGTTGGGAGGATTTTGGGTGCAATAATGACATTTAATCAATGCAGAATTGTCTCAAAAACAGCTTTATTGGGACCATCTAGTACTAAAAAACAGCTTTATTAGTGCTATGTCATATTATGTTAAATAACAAAAAACTGTGGGAAAAAGATAAGTGAATATAAACATGACGTACCTCAAATATGGAAGTCAGCAGGCCACTCACATCGCTAGGTACGCCCTATTCAGGCTATCAATCTTTAAGTAGACTATTAAATCATTTTCATATAATTAAACCCAAAGTTCCACCTCAGTGCATTAATGTTACACTGCTTTAGAAGGTAGTAATAAGTTAATGCCATATGCCACTTTGCACCCAAGTGGCCTCTTGATTGAGCATAAAAGATTATCTCATTTATAATAATAGCACTGATAATTATGAAGAAGGCGAACTAAAAGGCAGTTTTGAGGTGAACTAATATATCAGACTATGCTAATAAATAGGAAGGATCAAGGAGTCCATCAATGGGGTAATCTATAAGCATTGATAGCTTTTTAAAGGGGTTTACTATCTGAGTCAACCACTTAAATCAAATAGTTCCCCCTCTTGACAGGAATATAAACTATGAGAATCTCAATTTACTTCACAATGTCTGATAATAGTTTATCATTCACTTATTGCCATTACATGCATATTTTAATCCTGAAGAGCATCGTCAGTTTTCACGTTTGTCTCATAAAATGAGTTATAAACCAGGATTGAGTTTAATGAAGGAACCTGAACTAAGCCAGCTAATCTCTGCGCTGACTGTGGTCACCTCAACTTGGCCTGATACCATTATCAAAGAGGAGATTACTTGCCACAGAGAAATCACTACTAGATCTACTGGGTACAATCTTTGTATGCGTTCCTCTTTGGATACTCAAGTGAAGCCTTCAGTCATATTTTTAATAATAAGGATTCAAGATTCTCCCTTGGATCTTTATAGATTTGAGTTATCCTAAGAGATTCTTTATGTGCTCAGCCACTTCCCAATGCCACAGGGATATTCTGCAGTACTTTGGCGCCTCAGATAAACCTCACTGTGGCCAAGTGATGCCTGAACTCAAGGCTAATTTAATCATTGGTTTGATCCAGTTATTGAAGCGCTTAACAAAGATCCCTCCATCAAGGCTCAAGACCTTTGGCAAGTGACAAATTTTGCTGGAGAGTTATTTCTGTCCTGGGCGTTAAATTTAGAAAATTGGCCCAATCCACTTGCTACTTGGGAATTGAACACTCATGACAAGCATGGTGCACAATTTTGTTCCACTGTCAACCTTGCACACCAAGGACTTCATTATGATAAATCCAATAAGAACTTTACTAAGAAAGCCATTTTGGGCCACCTTATGCATTTCCCCAGATTAGATGCCATTTGGGAAGCTTTCATATATTGCTCCCATCATAAAAAATGGTGGTGATGTGAAACTCACCGTGTTCATCTGCAACTCACCAGTATATATGAATATTGTAACATTTTTTTATAGACAGTCTAAACTTGGACATCTTTTTTCCACAAAAATCTGGCCTAGACCACATTAAATAGAGTGGCTTTGTTCCTCCCAATTTCTCATGCACTTGGGACAGCTGTTACTTGTACTCGTCATGTTTGGCTATATGTGGTTACAGCTATTTTTTTAACTTCCTAGCTAGTCAACTGTACAGAAATAGCGCATACCAAAGAATTAAAGCCTGATTCTCCTCTCCTCCTCAAGAGAAAGAACTAAAATTACTTACATTAACATCTAACTGTCTTAAATTGACATGACTAAACAATAAGCCTAAAATATTGATGGTGGATCATTGTTTATCACCAAAATTGATTATAAAGTATCTAATAATTCAATACAATTTGAGGCAAGTTGATGCTAAGCGATCTGACTACAGACAAAATATGGTGATTCTTCCAAAATCTCCAATGATGATATGAGTATGGTTGAAATTGAAGAAGCTGAGAATCTGTGCGGATGGGCCAGAAGGTGGTTTAAAAAGTGAGCATAAAATGGGAAATGATGGAGGAAGTCAGGGAGTTTTTTAGTTGGTAGCTGTAGAGCAATTCTGCAAGCTAAAATTCTGAAGATTGAACAGTAGAAAGATTCTGCAAAATAATAAGGATTGCGGTTTTATTAGGAACTTGTTCTCCATAATATTACTTTATTATATTTTTTCGAAAAGGAAAGCAATCAACATTTTGCTCTCCTGTTGTATCAATGGGTGTTAACTCCTGTGAAACTCTCATGGATTGTATTCCTTTTTGCCAGAAGGCCAAAAGTGGTGCTCACTACAGGGGGCCCATTGACCAATAACAATACAATGAAAACTCAGCTGCCAGATATGTCGCATCCAGGTTGTTTTTATAAGGAATCTGCACGAAATACTGGGCCTGTTGCATATGAGGAGTTATGAATCACTTTGGATAGTGTGCTCAAAAGGCAAGATGAGTTGCTTCAGAAGGTTTACAGTAATAAGTTGCCACCATTTGATTGTGAAGAAATTATTCATGAGTTCTTTTGCTGATTTGAGTTTGCAACTAAAGGTACTTCAGATTGGCAAAGGGCAAAACTATTGCTCTACTCTTTGGATGTTAAAAGCGCTGATCAAGTCATTTGTTACCTCTCACTAGTTTTATTTTATACCATGAAGTTAAGGAGATTGTCAGGGCAAAGCCTGACATGAAAGATATCCCTGATATATCAGTTCTTATTAGTAGAATATGATATATGCAATCAGCTTAAACAATTGAAGATGATAGCAAAATCACATAGCAGAACGAATAATGAATCAGACAAGTTGATTCAAGCCTATCAAATCTGAATTGAACATCGGAACACCTTGGGCTAGGTCTTAGTAGTCCTAACTAGACAGTTGTCTACTAGTCTAAGCTTTGGTTATCTAAGACAGAAAGAGCCTAAAGAATCTAAAGCTAGTCAAGAATCAAGTAAGCCCTAAAGCTAGTTTTATTAGTCTGAAAAGTGTATATAATCTGAATATTTTTAAAATCATTCCTTGCAGTCAATAAATATAAGATGCTTCTAAGTACTTACTTGATTTACTTGCTTTTGATCCTTAGTAAAGTACAAGGATCTTTATTATCAAGCTTATATCAATTAAACAACCCTGAAAATCCAAATAACTCTTCTAACTCAATTTCACAATTACCCACTCTCACTGATATCTTGGCCCTAACAGGGGTTGGTCTAGCTGAAGCTTTACAACCTATATTAGGGCCCAACAGATCTTTATTCACAGCTGTTATATTTTTCATCCGCATCCTACCCTTGTTATACTGGACTCTTAGCTCAGTCATGGCAAGTTCACAAGTTGCTATGCCAGACTAGGTTAGAGATATTCCAGTCCCTGAAAGAGATGGTGCTGCAGTTGTTCAGCATAACCACAAAAATGTCGCAGCAAAGAGCCAAGTTCTTGACCATCAGGTTTCAGCGAAATGAGACCCTCACCACATTTGCTGACCAATTTATGATGGAAGCACACGTGCTGATTAGGGCAGGGATTTTATCCAAAAGTTGATGTGTGTATCACAATGGATTTGGCGGTGAAGCCATACCCTGAGCTTTACAATGTCATGGCCCATTGTTAGAGAATGATGTACCTCTTCTTAAACTTGTTCAGTTTGTACATCGCTTATCTGTAACTTTCCCTCCACCCAATACTAAGAAAATCTGCACTGTCGCTGTTGTCCACCCTAATCATGTGGAGGGAGTTACCTGGTCAGTGAGGATTCCATCAGGATACTCTCCACAGTCCAACGGGCGTTCCTTAACTACCAATCAACATCTAATTAACTACCATTCTGGCCCTAATTATGCTGATTGGTGGTGGTCATTTTACTGATGAGGTCTGGTTATGTCGATTCTTTTCAGAACTATCTACCAAGTGGACCAACTTACACTAAACACAGCCATAGGCCCTATGGAGTAAGTTGTTATAATTGTGGTCACACTGGGCACATGGGATGATGGTGCCCCAATTGACGGATCCCTCCTGTACAACGGAATTAGGGCTATCAGGGAAAAGTCAGAGTGGAATAGAGAAGGGACTCTCTACTTCTGCTACCCTGAACTCAAACGTCCCACCTGAGTCTACTGTGTTAAATATAGCAGAAGCTTTTCAGTATGACGACACATTCCTCTACCAACAGCTGGTTGGGGGAGTAAATGTGCTGACCCAAGCGCTCATTGAAGAAATGGGGACCAAGACTCTCCAGATTGACCAAAGCTTTATGCTTGTCAAATGTTTGACCAAAGTCTGTTAGATCAGTTAGAACCATTTGCAGATGCCCTGTCCCCGAGAGGAGTAGATGTCACCCTTCCAGTGGACGCTATTGTAAACTGATACCCTAAAATCGGTGTGGGTACTATGAGTTTCCTGGGAAAACATGAATCATTAAGCATACATGTAGTAAATAGCTGGCATTCATCTTACTCAGAATGCACTTACTGTGACATTGTAGTAGCTAAAATTTGGGTATGTGCTATCAATTGATATGGGCACCCCTGTTAATATTGTCTCAAATAAATTGGTGGTGAAGTTATCCTTAAAACCTGACATAGACCACCAGATGATGTATGGGACTGCTAGAGATGAAACCACAATTTCTGAGGGAACATATAGCGCTCTTCCCTTGCAGTTCAGATCCGTTGTTGTGGTGGCTCCTGCAGTGGTATTACCAAATAGTAACTATGATCTGTTGATTGAGACTGCTTTTATGCGACACTATGGGCTATAGTTGACATTATGGAAGAGACCCTAGCCATTGTGGGACAGCGAATCCAATTTATTTCACCTCTAGAGTGGTGCTGAAGAGCTCAGTGCACATGGGACAGATCAACCTTGCCTACAGCGATGGGGTGATTCCAGTGCACTATCATCGATTAAAAGGGAAATTCAGGGCCCTCCCCATCAGATATACAAATACCAAGGGTTACCGCTTAAAGCAGCTGGAGCTATATCCATTCCCTCTGGACATCAAGTAATAATAGACACAGAGTTAGAAGTGGAAGTGCCAGCTGGGCTCTACGGAGAGATCATTGGGCCTTATCAGCAATCATGGCTTGAGCCCCACATGGCCCCAGGCATCATACTTCCAGGCAATGAGGAAATCAAAGTACTGATAGCAAATCTTCAGAACAGCCCCATTCAAATCCGCTGACATCATATTATAGCATATTTACATCTGAACCAAATTGAAAAGATCAACCAGGTTCATGAGTTCAGTTCTTTGGAAGAATTTGGTCTGTCCATTGAACTGCATCTTGGCGCAATGGTGGTTGTACCATGGGAAAATTTATATGGGTTATCAGAAGATCAGAAGGAGCGGGCGGAAGCTTTATTTCAAAAGTATAAAGAGATCTTTTCAGTTGACAATCATAATTTGGGGTGCACTTGGGGGGTTGTTCATTGACTAGACACTGAGGATCATCCCCCCATTAGGTCTCAACCAATCCATCAATCCTGGGCAGCTGAAGAAGTTTTTACCGAGGAGATTGAAAAGCTGCTGGAGCAGGGAATGCTTGAACCATCTAAGAGTCCATGGGCTTCGCCTGTCCTAATTGTTAAAAAGAAGGATGTCACTAACCATGTAGTAATCAACTACCAGAAGCTCAATATCATCACCAAAAAATATTCATACCCTCTGCCATGGATTAATGATGTGCTAAATCAGTTAGGTGGAGCCCGCTACTTCTTGGTGATGGATTTGATATCTGAGTATTGGCAAATTGAGTTGCCTTTGGTGGAACAAGAAAAATGTGTGGTAATCACCTCAAAAAGGGCTTTTCCAACCAACGCACATGCCGCAGGGGCTTTGTAATGCCCCAGCTACATTTCAACAAGCAATGGACACCATACTGAGTAATCTGAAGCTGTCATGCGTTCTTGTGTAACTTGATGATATTAATGTCTTCTCTCGCATGTTCACTGAGCATCTCACCTATTTGAAAGAGGTATTTCGCCAACTGGCTGAGGCCAATATCAAAATAAAGTCTCAGAAATGCCACTTCTTTAAGGATCAGCTTGAGTACCTTGGGTTTGTGGTGGATGTGACTGGGCTAAGACCTCATCCAGCCAAGATAGAAGCCATCCAGAAGATGACTAAGCCAGCTAATAAGCGGGATATTCAGGTGTTTCTGGGGATGGTGGGTTACTACTGACGATTCATACCTAATTTAAGTTGCATTGGAGGTCCGCTGTTTGAGCTACTGAAGAAAGACGCCATGTTCAAATGGATGGAATGACATCAATGTGCCTTCAATACACTTCAAATGGCATTAGTTAGTGCGCTAGTGTTGCGCTATCCTAATTTTGATAAGGAATTTATAGTGCAAACGGATGCATCCCTTTCTGCGGTTGGGGCAGTCCTGTCTCAGAAGGACGATGAGGGAGACGAGCACCCTGTGGCATACTGTAGTCATAGCTTAAATTGCCATGAACGGAATTACACTGTAACTAAGCGGGAGTGCTTAGTGGTGATCTATGCATATAAACAGTTTTGAGTCTACTTGCATGGAGTAAAGTTTAAAATTGTGATGGATCATGCATTGTTGCGTTGGTTGCAGAATTTAAAGAGAGCCTGAAGGGCGGCTAGCACTATGGGCTCTTAAGCTGCAAGCTTACAACTTTGAGATTCTACACTGACTGGGAGCAAAACACCAAAACGCTGATTGCTTATTGAGATTGCCGACAATTGCAGTTATGGAAGATCTAAATGATATAATGTTTGACAGAATGCTCAGCGGAAAGTACAATGAACCGCCTCAAGTTATTATTTTACTAGATGAACTTATGACCAATACATTCCTAAGAAACGGGGAATTGTATAAGTGTATAGGGGAAGTTACCATAAATATCCCAAGGTCTTCCACCCGCTCAAATATTATTATGAGTGCACACTGAGCAGTTGGCCATGGTGGAGTCCAGAAAACTCTTGAATTGTTAAGGACGCGGTATTATTGGGAAATCATGCAATATGATGTTCCTGAGAACCTGCCTTGCTGCCACCAGTGCCAGGTGGAGAAGCCATTCCACCAGAAGACTTCATACTAGTTGGTAAAACCTTGCTTTGCTTGGCATACAGTCTCTATTAATGTTGTGGGACCTCTGCTGACCAGAGCTAATCGGTCTAAGTATATCCTGGTGGCAATTGACCACTTGACCAGGTGGATTGAGGCGCAAGTCATTTGGGATCTAGGGGAAGTTACTGTGGCTAAGTTCATAATGGAATGCATCATACAGAGTCATGGCTGCCCACAGTTTATCCTTACAAACAATGGAACCAACTTCACCTCCCACATTTTACCTAAGCTCATTGAATTAATGGCCATCCGCGGGGTCCTAACGACCCCATATCACCCTGAGTCCAACGGAATGGGTGAACGGGTTAATGTGACTCTAGTGAATATACTCTAGAAGCTGGGTACAGATAGACCCTCCAATTGGAGTACCCTTCTTTCTACCGCGGTATTCTCCTATAATATAAGTTACCATTCTACCACAGTTAAGAGCCCCTTACAATTGCTTTATGGGCGGCACCCCGCTCTGCCTGTGCTGCTATATGTCTGCGTAGAGGACACCAGCAGAATGGATCCACAATGATATTTAACCACCCTTAAAAATACGCTGAGTAAGTTACAAACTAAAGCATACTCGTCCAGCTTGGCTAAGAAAATCAAAAACCAAGCTGCAGACCAAGTACGGCGCAGTGGCCTAACACAGTTCAAAGATGGGGATATGGTGCTATTCCACGATCAGCACAGGTTTTGGCAGAAGCTTAAGCTTGCTAATATTTGGATTGGGCCGTTTGAGATAATAGAAAAATGGGAGTGGATGCTTATACTATCAAGGATCCTACAAGTGGCCAGATTATAAATCAGGTGCACGCAAAATTCCTTTAGGCATATAAGAAATAATATAGTTACTCTAAAAATGAAAAAAAGTAAGTAAAAAGTGAAGCTATAACATATATATATATGTACATGCTAATGGGTTTATTATTTTAATTGGGGTTGTCCTTTGAGGTCTTTTGCTTTGTTGTCTTCATCTTCCTGTCTTTTTTTGGCTTCTTGCAGTGTTCCTTTTGTTTTGATTGAAGTGACCTTTGTTTCTTCTTTCGCTGCTTCAGGCGTGCCATAGTTTCTATGGACTCGACTGGGGTTGAGGGTGGAGGTGAAGGCTGCCTTGGTGAGAGTGAGGGGGCTGGCATCCACTCTGGGGCCACTGCGCTGGGCCAAAGAGGGGAGGGTGGTGAGATAGGACTATGAGAGGAGGATGGACTGGGATTCCAGGGTAACAGGCGAGGTGGTGAGAGTTTGGCTGGTTGATCAAGTCAAAACTGTTCCTGTCCCATGAGGAGCAGAGCTTGCAACCACATGCATTGATGCTCCCAGGAAATCAATGAGTATGCCAACAGAGGAGGCCAGAGTCATAAGGGTTAGCGAGTAAGCAGGTGAGTGCTGGCTCAAGGGGAAAAGGCTGCGCCAGGGCCAGGCAATCTAAAAGGAAGTTCTCCATGCTCAGATACGCTATCAGAAAAGGAGCGGTTGCAGTGAATGCTGCTCGCTGGGCCCACTCGATGGCTGTTCAGTGCTGCTCTATTCCTGAACCTAAAGCGGTTGCAGGATGCAAAATTAAGTTACCTAAGAGCGCCATGATGGGAAGGTACTGTGATGGATTGTCAGCGCTGAGGGCGTTGAACACCGCGGTGACCCCAGAGCAAAGGCGAGCTAATCAGTTGTTGCATAAGTTTACCCCTAAGTACTGGAAGTAGTAGGAGCATGGGGAAAGGACCCTGACCAGCAGGATATCACCCACTGCACAAAGCACAGCATCCGCTTAATGGACAGAGCCATGGGATGGGGTTTGACAGGAGATGGAAGCACTAGGCGACTAAAGCCGCTTTTCAGGAGCTGGGACACTTTGTTATGTGAGGGACCTCAGCTCCATTCCCCTCCCAAGCATAACTGGCCCACAATGTCCCTGAAGGGGGCTCTCCAGGAGGCCAAATGGCTGACAAATTTGGGAAGAATCTCTTCCTGGGTTAGCACAGTTGTGAGTTCCATGTCAGCCTCATCCTCATCAGCTGGTGGAAAAGGGAACTGGGAAAGAGGGATATGGCCTGGGTTGGGTAACTCCGCACCAAGCCAAAAATGATAGAAGGAAGTGAACTCATGGACTCGCTGATGTTGGCACAGAATGGTTTGCATAGCGATTGCAGGAAAAAGAGGTGTACAGCTTATCATCCAGTCAAAAAAAGGGGGGAATGTCAAGAAGTCTATATGACTGGATGACAAGCCACCATTATGACCATGCAGCTCATTGGAGAAATTCTGCCAAAGGATCAATGGACAGAATCCACCGAGGATGTTTCAGAGCTATAAGTGATTGATTGCTTTAGGATGAGGCGATAATGGGTCATAATGGGTCTTATCAGATTGCCTTTAAAATAGGGTGATAAGGCGATGTCAACATTTGACAAAAAGATATATTAGATTGCCTCAAATCAAAGTGGTAAACAATTGAAGAACAACAAGCTGAAACCAATGAAAGATGGTGACATGAATAAAATAAGCAGAAGGGTTGATACTAATTGAAGTTGCTGGGATATCAGTGAAATGAGGGGACTGAAGAAGTAGGCTTGAGAAGTTTTTAGAAAGAAGAAAAAAGAAAGACAGAAAGGAAGAAAGGAGTGGACCAGAAGATCCTCTGACTTATTCTATATATTTTATAATAAAGAAGTGTTTGGGGGAAATTGCTCCTGTTTTATTATAAATTAAGTTTTTATGAGTGTATCAAGGAACCGGCAATTGTCATATCATCCATTTCAATTGTTCAATGGGTAGAACTCTATGTGAAAAACCCTTTAGCGGGTACATACCAAATCGCCGAGATTCAACACTTACTAAATATGTTTTGTTTGTTGAGATCAAGAAGAAAACGTTAGGGACACATTTTCTGACTCTTTCCATTTCAGGTCTTGAGGATGTCCAATGACAGAATCCTAGACAGGATGGTGAAGACTATTGCTGATGAGAAAAGGATGGGTAATTCAATGGCATTAGCTGTCGTTTTATTGAGGAGGTGCCAACTGAGGGTTGGGCGCCAAATTCTTACTATAAATTCCCCTAATAATTCACTAATACAATATACTTATAATTATATTTTTACTTATGCTTATTCATATACATATACTTATATGGATATACATTAAAGTACTTTACACTTTTACCAGTAATTAGTATCATATCAGAATCTAATTTAAGTTCTATTCTTTCAAAGGAAATTATTGCTATGTGCTTTAATTGGGAGACTCTTTAGGCTAAAGCAAAGATTTGAGTGTGGATCCAAAGATATGAAGCTGAATTAAATCTAAGATTGCTGCTAACTGTGTGTCACCAGAGAGAAATTGTAAACAAGGATCAGAGCATGAATCAAGTTAGGCGGTACAAGGGAACAAATCCCTATTGAGGACATATTGAGTATTGCAAGAGGAAATACTGGTCAAGGGTTGTACCCAATAATAGTATTTTATTCAACTATGGATAATAGTCTCCATACTACTTTTAAAAAATACATCTTACTGTAAGACAATGTAGAAAATTGTACAGCGACAACAAACCTGTGCAGTTAACTAATTTGTAGGTTATCAGCCAAGAATAATAAAGAACCCTATAAATTTTAACAATTGGTGCTCACTACAAGGTTTAGTTGAGTATAAGATATTGAAGCTTGATGTCATAAGGACGAAATAAGAAAACTCTGAATGGAGTTGGCAACCATTAACCAGAATGACCCAAATCAGTGGATCATCAAGAATTTACTGCCTTGGAGGAGAGAGTCACTAAGGTTGAGGAAGGGGTCGATAATGTTGCGTGTTTTGCAAATGAGTTACTTGAAAAAGTATCATCATTGAAGAAAAAAGAAGGGGATTTAATTTGAGAAGCCTTATTTTTGAAAATGGAGCATGAAGCAGATCACATTTGTTTAAGAGCATTCAGCACAGATATAGAGCGGCTGAATAATCAGGTCAAGGAGTTAAAAACTCAAAAATGTGAATGTGACCCATATGTGGTGACTGACGCCAAAGAAAGAGCTCCATGGACTCCAGTCAGAAAGATGACTACCCAAGAAACATGCCACCCACTTTACTGCTATTTTGGAGTTGACACCTGAAATTAATCCCCAAGTGAGCTGAGTAGCTGAACCAAGGGAGATGGCTAGAGAAACCTCAGAGGAATTTAAAGCAACACCAAAATTGCCAACTTTCTATTGGGATAATGCCCTGAATTTTTCTGATTATTTGATATGACAATGTACAGATACAGCAATTGTCAAAATACATTGATGATGATGAATTGCCTGAATACTAATTGTCAAAACCTAATGTTGCACCATCTAGAGGGGGACATCTGGTCATATGCAGAGGCCAAGGCGGCTATTATGAAGGAATTTGGAAGCCTCCCATGCATGTTGAAGCGCAAGCAAGAATTTATGGGCATTCAATTTTATAAAGATGAACTTTATCAAGCGTCACTGATTGTTCCTACCAGGAATCACAAGTCTTCATTGGAGTGAAAGTGCTGGATGATTTTGATGCTCAGATCGCACTGCAAGCAGCACTTTGGCCCTACCATATTTTTCATCAAATGATGCCTTTGTTATGATGGAGATTACCACATCTCAGATGGTGTATAATTTGAAAATATTGGGAGCTACCTTTGATGCCCTAAGTAGAAGTTTCAAATTGAATTCAGTATGAAACTCAAATATCACAAAGGGGAGTGAGGGCGCTAAGGAGATTAATAACCAAACTGTGCTTGGAACTAAACCCAAAGACTTAAAATGGATTAATAAGAAGGATAAAGTCTTTTACCAGTGTGGAGGAAAAGGAAATTTTTATGAGCACTGCAAGAAACCCAAATATCAGATTAACGTGGTCCAAGTGAAAGAGTCTGCACCCACAAAGGAGTCAAAAAAGGGCCCATGGCCTAGACGGGAAAAGCCTGGAACTGCAGAAAAACCTGTTCCTCCTAATATTATGCACAATGAAATTGACATCAGTGATCTATACGTGGATGAAGATGCGCAGGATCAGCTGTATCAATGTGTCAATTTGGAGGTGAAGGCGGTAACAAGATCTGGGGTAAGAGGGATCAACCCCAAGATAATCAAAGAAGTTGCCTGGACATACGCCTGACAACTAGTGGACAAGATTTGAGCTGCAGATGATCCCAAAGAATTGACCAAAGTTTGATTAGATGAGGCAAACCTAATAATCCCCCATAGCACGATTAGGAAATTATTCCCTGATTTATTGGCACAAATAATTAATACCCTCAATTTGGCTAATAACGCCACTATATACTCAGTAAATACTATTTTACAATATCTGAGTGTAAATATATAGATATACTAGTGAATCAGTACAGGTGAGGGTGATTGTTGACAGTGGAGAGCCCATAATATTGTCTCAACCAAGTTGGTGAAGAGGATGAAGATCTCACATGATTTGGAACACAAAAAAGAATATCAGACAACCAGGCTGAATACTACCATCTCATGTGGAGCGTATAGTGCTCTACCACTTCAATTTGGATCCTTGGTGGTATCTGCTCCAGCAATAGTTTTGGCCAACCAAAACTATGATATTCTGATCATGACGAATTTCTAAAAAATGTGGAGTTATTGTAACTTTGAGGATAATAAGTTGACCATATTGGGTCAGACGTCACCATTGGCTTATCAGAAGAATGGGGAAGCTACCCTGAGTATGAGAAATAACTTCATAAACCTGATATACAATGATGGCATTGTCTCAATTTGATACCAAATGGTTGGCCAGAAGTAATGAGAAATGCCAACAGAAATCCTATAAAATTGTGGAATTCTGCTGAGGATAAATAATGCAAGAATCATACTGCTAGGATCACAAATAATAGTCAACACAGGATTGACATCAGAGATACCAGAGCTGCTGTATGGGGAAGTCAGAATCCCCTGGAAGAAGTCCATATTAGAGCCTTGAATGGCTTTTGGAATAATAGTGCCAGGCTATGGAGAAATTGAGTTTCTCTGGTGAATTAAGTGAAAAACTGTTGAAGATTGAGAAGAATCAAATTGTAACATTTTTCATCTAATCCCGATGGCTGAACTGAGGAAATTCCACATTTATGTGATTCTTAATAAGATGGGATTACCAGCCGGGGTAACTGAGATTATCAACCTATTAGTCATTTGAGAGCAACTCGCTGATCTGATGGACAGACATCAAGAGGTGCTCAAATTATTTGACAAGTATAAGGAAGTATTTACCCATGATGACCACGATATGGAATGCATGAGAGATGTGATCCATAAGGTCAATACCAGGGAAAATTGCTGCTCAGGTTGAGACCAATTTGACGGTTGAAGGCGGCTGAAGCAGTAGTGTTGGAAGAAATCAACAAACTAGTGAAGCATGGGCTTCCAGTTCTGTTATTGAGTCCCTGACAATTCCAATTCTTATTGTAAAGAAGAAGGATGGCTCTAATTGGGTGGTGATCAATTATCTGAAGCTGAACAAGATTATGAAGAAGGATTCATATTACCTACAAAGAATTTATGATGCGTTAAATTGATTGGGAGAAGTGAAGTTTTTCTCTGCAATGGATCTGATATTGGGATATTGAAAATCGATTTGCCAAGAGAAGACCAAGAGAAATGTGCGATTATCACTGCGTAGGGGCTTTATCAACCAACAAGGATGCCCCAGGGTCTGTGAAATGCGCCTACGACGTTCCAGAGGGCCATGGATGCTATTCTAAATGACTTGAAGCTGTCATGCGTCCTTATACTTGGACAATATATGTGTTCAGTAGGTATTTTAATGACCATTTTCACCACTTGGAGGAAATGTATAAGAGACTATCCACGGCCAACCTGAAGATTAAGCTGAGGAGATGTCACTTTTTTAAGAAAGAATTTGAATACCTGGGATTTGTAATCAACTCTAATGGACTGCAGCTGCAAGCCCAGAAGCTCGAAGCCATAGAATAAATGGCTGGGGTAAAGTGTGTCTGAGATATCCAAATGTTCCTTGGAATGGTCAGATGCTATAGAAAATTAATTTGGGATTTTGCAAGAATCTCCAAGCCCCTCTTCCATTTGTTGAAGGATCCAAAAAAGGATTCATTTGGAACGAAGAAGCCCAGAAATCCTTTGATGAGTTATGCCAGTACTTAATAGATTCTCCAAGTTTGAAATATCTGAATTTTGATCAAGAATTTATGATACAAACTGATGCTTCATTGATGGCGATCAGCGCCATATTGAGCCAAGTAGATGAACTTGGGGACAAACATCCAGTGGCATATGTGAGCTGGACACTCTCAGCCGCTGAGAGGAATTTAACCATAACTGAGCGTGAATGCATTGTGGTCATTTATACCTGTAAACAGTACAGGTGTATATCCATGGAACACACTTCAAAGTGGTGATGGACCACTCCTCGTTGTGTTGGCTGCAAAATTTATGAGAATCAGAAGGATGACTGGCCAAATGGGCACTAAACTTATAGGCTTATGATTATAAGATAGTCCACTAAGCTGGGGCTTCTAACCAGAATGCGGATGGCTTATTGCAGTTACCAATGGTCCAGGTGGTATACCAGCAGGCAGTTGAGCTATTCCAGAGAATGGTTGATGGAGAAATCTGGAACAAGACCTGAGAAATCCAAGATGCACTTTGAGAAGTGATGGAAAGCACTGAGACCATGGATGGAAAAGTTTTCAAGATAATCAATGAGAAGCAATTACTATTCCCAAAGCCATCAGAGCAAGTGGCTAATGTTCAAGCTGATCATAAGGTTGTTGGGCATAAAGGCCTGAGAAAAAGGACAATCGTATTCATCAGTACTACTAGGAGTCCATCAATTACAATGTAGTGGACTATCTGGCTTGCTGTGTGGAGTTCCAGTTGCACAAGCCACATAAGAATATGACTGGATACTGGCTTGTCCGCCCTGGATTTGCTTGGCATACAGTGTCCATTGACGTGATGGGACCGCTGACAATGAGCACATGGGGAGTCAATTAAATCATAGTTGTAATTGACCATCTGACGAGATGGGTTGATATGAAGTTCTTGGCAAAAGTAGATGCCACCAGTGCTGAAAAGTTCATCCTAGATCAAGTAATATACTAACATGGATGCACGCATGTCCTGCTGAGTGACAATGGGAAAAATTTCACATCTCATGTGATCCTGCAATTAAATGAAATTTTGGGGATCTGAGGAGTCATTTCTGTACCCTGCTGGCCAAAGACAAATGGACTGGTAGAACGAGTCAATGGAACGCTAGCTGAAATTCTGAGGAAGCTGGCCACAAGAAGAACTTCCACATGGGGAATGTACCTGAGTTTTGTGACATTCACCTAAAATATCACTCATCATATGGTGATGGAAAAAACGTCGTTTGAGTTGCTATATTTAAGGAAGGCCACATTGCCACAGATTTTATATTTGGTGGTGGAACCAACATCAAGGGATGAATGCTGAGCAGCACCTGAACCAATTGGAAAAATATTCTGATCAAAATGCAATCACAAGCATTCTATAAATTTTGAAGAAAAGGATTTAAGCAAAAATGATGGATGATAAGAACTGACCAGAGTTATCAGAATAACAAATAGGCGAAAGAGTTGTCTATTGTGATATGCATGGTTTTGGGAGAAGAAACAATCTGGATGTGTTGTGGTTGGGTCCATTCAAGATAATTGCTAAGACGGCAATGAACACCTATTCCATCAAGAACTGCTTAAATGGAAGGATAGTAAATAAAGTTCATGCTAAGTATTTAAAGCAATGGATCAATGAAAAATAACGAAAAAAGAGTTCTTAAAGGACTTTTGAACCATTAAGTTAATTATGTCCTAATGATTTGGTAAGGTCCAAAAAAGGACCGCTGAACCAAATTAGATGGTTAAGTCTTAAAAAAGTAAGACCTTTAAACCATAGACAACTGGTAGGTCTAATTATACCTAGGATCCAGTTTGGGGGAATAAAATAAAAAGATGGATTGCTGAACCAAAAAAGTCAAGTCCCATGAAAAAAAGAAGAAAAAAAAAAAATTGTAAAAATATGAAAAAAATTATTAAAAAACCCATAGAAAAAAGATATAGTTTTATAATTTTTATTTTTATTGGTTATTCTTGAATTTGGGGATGACCCCGGCTATGTTGCCTCTTGGGGAGGGAGGATGGATCACAGTAGGAGTAAATTCTGTCAAAATCTATGTGAGATTGGATGCTAGAAAGGGCTAGACCTACTTAAAATCAAGTTTGTTGAGTGGGTGCTGATACATGCAAGAAAGTAACTAGGGAAAGAGAAATAGACATGTCAGAAGATGCTAAACGCAATACCCCAGAGTGGGGAGGGAAGCAACAGAAAAAGAAGATGCAGTTGGTGAATAATCCCAAGTAATACTGATATGGCACTGGAGCTGAAAGATTGGTCTTGAGCGCTTGCTGACAGGCTTTGTCAAGAACACCTGACATATGGGCCAGCATCAAGCAAGGGATACTATATGGTAATTGCTGGATCATGCCCCCTATTAAAGCCATCAGCGGAAGATACCAATGTGATTCACCAGAAATGAGATAGTCATGCAAGGAGAAAATGGCATCTTTCAGGTGACAACTACGAGCTTCTTGGAAGCTAAAGAAGAATGAGAAATAGAAAGTGGGAGAGGTGGGAAGCTTTGTGGCCCAACTTCAAAGAACTTGGCTGGAAAAGAAAAGAGCATAGGCTGCAACATCTCAATCTAGGATGGTTTCAAGAGCAATTGAGCTCAGAGCTATGGACAAAGCCTCAGTTACTTGGGCCTTTAATTCTGCATAGGGGAGTTCAAAATTTACGCTGTTTCTGATGGCTAGTTTGGTGGTTAAAACAGCTGGCTTGTAATATTAACCGAGTTGGGAGAGAAACTCCAGAAGTTAGTCCAATCCAGCAAGGAATGAACAATTGAGAGTGGAGGACATTGCTTCAGAAGGTTTTATGATAATGGTAGGAGGATCTGTGAATGGAGCCAAATCCAGGAGAGTTTTGAAATCTAACTTAGGAATTGATGACAGATCAAGGATTGGTCACAAGTCATTTGAGACAATTGATAACCTGGTTTTGTCAGGGTTGGTTACCATTTTCTGGAAATTCCATGGAAGAACTGGCTACAGGTACTTGAATGGGAGTATGAGTCCTGGAAGACCATATAGAGGTTCCAGCGTGCAGATCAGCTCATCAACTGGAAGAGCCAAAGGTCTTTATCAGACATGCTATTAAGCAGCAGTTGGTACTGAGACTCCAAATTTGACAGATGAGCTGGACTAGAGAGGGAATGCCAGAAACATATGATAGTCAATAATATTCACTCTGAAACTAAAGAAGTTCTTTTTTTAAAGAGAAAAATCTCAAAATTAATGGGATAAGCTCTCCAAGAGAAGAATTAAAAATGATATGAGCCAAGAGGTTATTTATGAAAAAATAATAACGGTTAATATAAATAAGCATTCTTAATTGCACCATGAAACAAACATCAACGGCAAGAATCTCCTGTCAAGGATGAGGAGAAAATTAGGAATTTGAGGACACCGGACCAAGAATCCTTAATATGACAGCAGGTCATATGCCATGACAGGAGAAAAACTAGATCCTGGGATTAATACTATCATGAATAAATTGATCAGCCCAGCACAGCAGTAGATCTTGAGGACTGCACTCTGAGGAAGCAATAGCAAGGAGGAAGAGGAAGAGAGCCACATGATGAAGGTCATCCTGAGAAGCATTGAGTACTGAATGAAAA